>JBAMBM010000595.1:0-14394 GCA_037043425.1 Hirtodrosophila duncani | reverse complement strand
AAAGTTCATACGCATCAATTGCTGCTTGTCTCCAAGCAACATATTGGTCTTGTGCACCAGAGAATTCTGGTACGGATTTTATTATGTCGAGTTTTATGTCACATTTCACCCCAGGAACAACAGTTATTTTTTGGTAAGAGACGACCGCTGGCGTTTTCACTTGCAACCTTTGTATTTCTTGGGTTAGTGAATTTATTTGGGACTGTTGTTGTGACAGTGCCGATCTAACGGCATTGTCAATGAGAGCTTTAATCTGTGCAGCGTCCATTGTGTTGCCTACCTGATCTTCTGGACACCAACCAACTTGTTCTTCGCCTACACTATCGTCACTGTTGTACTCGGCTTTAACTTCCCTATAGGTGTTCCAGCTCATTTGTTAACCTCGACACTTGTATGAAACTTTTTCGCATTGGGCAATTGTTTATTTATAATAAATGCATTAACGGTATGCAATTGTTTTTTATTTTAGTTTTTGGGCAAAAGTATGCAATTGTTTTTTATTTTAATTCTGGGCAAAAGTATGCAATTGTCTTTTATTTTAATTTTGGGCAAAAGTATGCAATTGTTTTTATTTCAATTTTGGGCAAAAGTATGCAATTGTTTTTTCTTGGCAAAATATGTATTTTTTCACAACTTCAATTTTTGTTTTTTTTTCTTTAATTTATTATTTGTTATTTGGGTTCACTTGACAAACTTACATGTTTTTGTATTATTGCCTATGAATTTTGGTGGGTATTAAGACGTTGGGCGCCAGTTATTTCGTTCTGTAATCCAGTGGCCGTGGTGTCCCCACGTGGCTCCTGATGGTGTGTTATGGTTATGATGATTATGGTGGGAGACTTGACTTCGACCCCTTTGTTGATTACTGCCCTTGTGGTACAGTAATACGATTCGATAAAGAGATAAGAGAGAGATAACGGCAGTGTGCCGGAGTGCAATTTCAAGCGACTTACGTCTGCTTTATTCAAATTCAAACTAAAACTAAAGACAAGGGCAAAACATAATTCTACTCGGTAAAGACAATGCATCGCGCCCACGAACCACAGTCGGCATGCCGACTCAGCATTCTCAGCGCCGAAGCACTCCAGCAAAGAAGTGTCATACGATCGCTGCTGATTGTTGCTAGTGCAGAGCACTGCACCCACATTTTGGCGTGTCAGCATTGTTCATGTAGTGTTACTTAGCTGCTATGGAATTTATGTGTTAACTGCCCCCCCTCAAGTTTATGACCGTCCTCGGTCATGTTAAAGTTATCGATCACACTTTGAATATTTATTGATGCTCGTCTCTTCCTTATTGCCTGGACAAGGATGAGTGAGGCAATGAGGCCCACATTTAGTATTGCTCCAACAGCGAACCATAATTTGGGCGATCCAGCATTATCGATGTCTTCCTTCACCTCTTGGAGGGAGCGTAAGTTTTCGTTGCTCATTCGGTGTAATAATGGGATACTCGGCGTCGAGTCATGACCGATGACCTTTAGAAGTGGAGACCTTACGATGCCAGGCATTTTATTCATTGCTTTTTGCTCGTTTACAAATTCGGTTCCGTTGACGATGGCTACTCGTTCAAACGTTACTAAGTGGGTTCCTTTTGCGATTACTTCTGGGCTATCATCTGTGCGAATGCGGGCAGTCGCCTCGTTGATGATGATAACGCCATGATCGACGGGCATTAGGTGACTGGTGACTGGTGACTGGGTTGAGTACGACATTGGGCCATGCTTCCCGAGTTGAGTAATGTCGCACAGGACTCGCGTCGAGATCGTTCGCAAAAGCTGTTGTGTGTGGTCTGAATGCACTCAGTGACCGCGAAGGTGCCTTTCGCATTCGGCCAGTGAGTTCTCGTCGAGACGTAGTATAATGTGTTTGTGAGACGCGGGATAGATGGTGATTTTCTTGCATCTGGCTTCGACCCTTGGGAAGGCTATTAGTATGTGAATTATATCATCGGACTGAAGGACCCTAATCTTTGAGGCTTCTATTAACTAACTATTGGGGTGTCCTGCTTGACAAGTGAATTCAAATCTGCGTGATTTAATATTGTAAGATTTACTATACCAGATTTTGCCAAGGTTATTGTGAGGATTAAATTTTGAATTTCGATGGTTAGCATTCTGTTTCTAGCCAAGCGCGTATCATACAAGTGTGGGGAGTCGGTTAATTTATTTTGTTGAGCTTTCATTATTTGGTTTGTGGTATCAGTTAGTTTGTTTATCTGCTTCTGTGTCTCAGAATTTATGGCTATTTGTCTGGAATTTGATACGATTAACAGTGCTTCTGTTACCCTGATTTTTAAGAAATCAGAGGCATCTGGGGTACCTGCCACTACCTTTAGGGCTGAGCCTAGGAAGTCTAAACTCCTCGCCATTCTATGGTGTATCTTAAGGACGGACAGCAGTGTTCTTAAATGGACGGAATCAACATCAAGCAGTTCGCGCATATGTGATTGTGGGTATAAATCGGACAATTTTTCTGTCTCTTCTATTATGTTGACGAATTCAGAAAGGTTACTAGTGTGCCTTAAGTAGTCACGGTGTTCGAACACCAGTACTTCACCGTCTATTACTGGGATGTAGTTGGCATGCGAGAAATCGGTGATCCGACCATTTGCTATTGCAAGGATGATAAGCGCTACGAAGTTGAACCTGTAATTTGGATTGACTGGTGAAATTATGGTGCTTTGTCTTGGAGAACTTATTTCCTAACTAAATATAAGGTAAAACTATTTTAGGTTGTCCTTGTGGACCACCCTCCCCTTAATTAAGACAGACGTTCCTAGGTCTGCTTGTATTTCCTGTCTGGTGCAGAGAGGGGTTAGCTTGTTTCCTAACCTCTTGTTGTTTTTGAGGAATACTTCCTCTCCTACCTCAAATACGCGGTTTTGCCTGTTTGCGTTACACCTTTCTATGGTGTTTCGTTGGGCTTTCGCCAGTTTGGAAGTAATACCTGAACTGCGCTTTTCGGGTCCCTCATGAAGAATTTCAACCGGTTTTTCGCAAATGACCGAATGTAGCGATTTATTGTAGTCTACTGTTGCTCTCAGTATTAATTCAACTGTGTCCTCGATTTTTTTGTCAATCTTTAGGCACCTAGCGATCTCAACTAACGTACTGTGGAATCGTTCCACTTGGCCATTTGATAAACTGTGCAAAGGAGGAGCGTTTACAATATCGATGTTGTATTGGTTTTTCAACATGGATGTTATGGTCTCTGAGTTGAACGAAGGTTCATTATCGCAATATATTGTTTTAATGTTAGGAAACATATTCACAATTTGCAACAGGGGAACTTTAATGTCGACAATTGTTCTTGATAATATTGGTTGTACCAAGGCGAATTTGGAAAACTTGTCGACGCAAGTCAAAAATTGTTTTTTGTCGGTTGAGAATATGTCTATGTGCAACATTTCGCCCGTGTATTTAGGAATCGGCGTTTCGCCAAGCTGTTGTTTCTTGGGATGTCTGTCATATTTAGCGTGCGTGCCAAACTTTGCAATTTGAGACTACTTCTTTGGCTAAACTGCTCATGTTCGGAAAGTAGTAGTCGCGCAAGATTTGCTTGACATTTTCTTGGGCTGCTCTGTGCGCCCTGTTGTGCTCGCTATTTATTATTTCCAACTGATCGCTTTTATCCGTTATGTCCTCCACGAGATTTTTACAAAACCGAAATTTTGTAGAAGGAAAATGAGCAATTAATTCGTGTTGGAAACTTGCTAATGTGGGGAGGTTACAGTGGATAGCGTTCACGACCTCCGTATTTACAACTTCTTTGAGAATTTCTAAAATGCTGCTCTTAGCGGTAAAGTTGATCAGATGGCGAGTTTTGTTGCGGAACAAAACCATGACGCGTTTCAATGGGAAACGTGCTTCTTCCAGAACGATCTGGTTTCTGAAGCAATTTAACGGTTTGTCTGTGGTCTCGACCGTGTAGGTCAGTGAAAGTTCGCTGTGAACGGTTGCGGCGTCTGATTGAGGTTCATTTTGTAGGGCTTTGAGATTTTGTCTGGACAATGCATCTGCTACAAAATTTTCTTTGCCAGGCTTATAGCAAACTTTGGCGTTGTATTGGTCGATGTAAGCTTTCCACCTTTTTATTTTTGCATTGGTATTTTTGTCTGCTACTGCGAAAGTGAGAGGCTGGTGGTCAGTGAAAATGTTAATTTCTCTGGAGCCATATAGGTAGTTTTGCAATTTACCTAAAGCCCACACGATAGCTAGCAACTCCCTTTCGTTGGTTGCATAGTTCAGTTCTGCACCTTTTAGGGTACGAGAAATCATGGTAATTGGTCTGCCTTCTTGGGATAGGACTGCACCAATTCCGTTTGCTGAGGCATCAGTGGTTAGGTCAAAAGCTTTTTTAAAGTCTGGGTACATCAAAATTACGTCTTCTGACGCCAAGATGTTGCGCAGGCGTTGAAACGCGTTGCGCTGGGTTTCATTGAACTCGACTGCTATTTTCTTTGACCTATGCTTACTCACTGAACCATTTTCTCCTTTTAGAATGTCGCTTATTGGACGAGCTATGGATGCAAAGTCTTTTATGAAGACTCTGTAATAGCTTGCCAGACCCAGGAAAGATCTGACACTGTAGACGCTTTTGGGTTCGGGGTACTCTTGAATGGCCTTGACCTTCTTTGGGTCGGATCTGGTGCCGTCTTTGCTTACGATGAAACCAAGATACTCTACGCTTTCTTTAAAAAAGTTAGTTTTCTCTGGGCCTACCCTCATATTTGCTTCAATCAGGCACTTAAGTACCGTGTCAATGTGCCTGACATGGTCTACTTCGTTTTTTGAGAAAACTATGACATCGTCTACGTAGACGTAACAAATTTTCCCAATATGTTCCCTTAGAACGTCATCGATTGCCCTTTGGAAGATGCTGCCAGCATTCTTAAGACCAAATGGCAGTCGGCAGAATTCATATTTGCCACCGCAAACAGAGAATGAGGTTTTTTCGCGGTCATGTTCCGCAAGGTATATTTGGTGATACCCTGACTTTAGATCGAGGGTAGTGAAGTATTTAGCGTTTCCCAGGTTCGCTAGAATCATGGGAATGCTGGGCATTGGGTAACGATCAGGTATAGTCTTCTCGTTCAGTTTCCTGAAGTCGATGACTAATCTTTTGTTTGTGTTGCCGTAGGCGTCTGTGCCTTTTTTGTCAACAACCCACGTTGGGCTGTTGTAGGGTGACCTTGATGGTCTGATGATGCCGTCTTTTAGTAGTTGCTTGACTTCATTGTTTATGAAGTCAGAAACGCCCATTAGACTTGGGTAACTTCTGGCATATATTGGCTCATTGTCAACCGTGCGGATTGTGGCGGTGACAGAGGTGTTAAAAGGGAGTGCTTCTTCTTTTGTTGAAAAGGCCTTTTTCCGCTTAAGTATCATGTTCCTGAACTCCTTTTTGACGGAGATAGGAACTACGATGTCGTTTACATCGGTGAAATTTACATCGGTGCATCTCTGGTATTGAATTTTTTCAGAAATGCCCTGATACTCTAGTAGACTTTTTGTAAGGTTGAACTGTACCCCGGCTTGTGTTAACAAGTCGAATCCAATAATGGCATCGAACGAACTAAGTGTGTCTAATAAAAAAAAAGGGGAAGTGTGATTAAAAATGTTTATCAGGCATTTCTCCTTTATTTCAGTGGACCCGTGGATTGAATTCACTGAGAAGGGTTTGGCGACCGGCAATATGGTTTTCAGCTCCTTTATGGGCTTAACATAGTTTTTTGCCGCGCCAGTATCGATTAGCATTTTTAATGTTCTCCCAGCCAACCGTCGTTCAATGAACGGTAACCGGGAGTGTTCCCTAAAAAATGGACAGAGTCGGCTTGATCGTACTCTTCCTCGCTGTCAATTGCTTCTACAGCAGCCTTTGCGGCTTTTTCGTATGCTATTCTTTGTTCTTCGGAATCTGCTTGAACAATGTTGTTAAGACGTTGCCGTCTCGGCCCTGTTCGTCGCTCTGAGGAGTTCCTCCTCTTAGGAGCGTTTGACTCGTTTGGTTGGTTCTGATTATATTCAGTACGCTGCCTGAATTTGGAAGAAGAATCTATCTCCATCGGTTGTGGAGCTTGCTCTTGGCTTTCTTTATTGGGTTGCTCCTTTGGAGCATTTTTCTTGTGTTTGTAATGAGGATTTCGTTCTTGACCGTGGTCTTCCTTGTAGTTTTTATTCGGTTTACCATACGATCTGTATTTGCTGTTTTCAGCTGTTTGGGATCGTTCCTCAACAACTTTAGCATAGGAGTTTGCAAACATGCTCCTCTCTATGCTGGCTTCTGTTTCTACGGCGAGAGCTAGCGCAGAGGGCAGGTCTTTGGGTTGCGCTGGGAATACGACAGCTCTGAGTTGTTTCCTCAAGCCTGATATGAAGGTATGTAAGGCATCGGCTCTAACTTCAGCGTTAAGCAAATCAGCGCCTTCTTGTTCGTGTGACATAACAATCTTATTAGTTACCAGAGTTAGTCTCTTTTCGACCTCATCATAGTACTGCATAAGTGTCATTTCACCTTGTCTGACCATGTCTAAGTTTTGCCTCAGTAGGCGCAAGGATGTTCGGTCGGCATAGGTGCAATCTAATCTAGCCAGGATGGCGTCGAAATTTAGCACCGTGTTGTAGGAGATAAGTAAGGCTCCAGCAGGCCCTGTGACCTTGTTTCTAAGAATGGCTACTGCTTGGTAGTGTTCGCTACTGCCGTCGAAGGGCTTGAAAAGTTCATACGCATCAATTGCTGCTTGTCTCCAAGCAACATATTGGTCTTGTGCACCAGAGAAGTCTGGTACGGATTTTATTATGTCGAGTTTTATGTCACATTTTACCCCAGGAACAACAGTTATTTTTTGGTAAGAGACGACCGCTGGCGATTTCACTTGCAACCTTTGTATTTCTTGAGTTAGTGAATTTATTTGGGACTGTTGTTGTGACAGTGCCGATCTAACGGCATTGTCAATGAGAGCTTTAATCTGTGCAGCGTCCATTGTGTTGCCTACCTGATCTTCTGGACACCAACCAACTTGTTCTTCGCCTACACTATACTCACTGTTGTACTCGGCTTTAACTTCCCTATACGTGTTCCAGCTCATTTGTTAACCTCGACACTTGTATGAAACTTTTTCGCATTGGGCATATAATTGTCTTAGTAAAAGTAGCAATTGCTTATTTATAATAAATGCATTAACGGTATGCGATAGTTTTATTTTTTAGTGAGTATTAATTATAGCAATTATTTTTTGTTTTAATTTTGGGCAAAAGTATGCAATTGTTTTTTATTTTAATTCTGGGCAAAAGTATGCAATTGTTTTTTATTTTAATTCTGGGCAAAAGTATGCAATTGTTTTTTATTTTAATTTTGGGCAAAAGTATGCAATTGTTTTTATTTCAATTTTGGGCAAAAGTATGCAATTGTTTTTTCTTGGCAAAATATGTATTTTTTCACAACTTCAATTTTTGTTTTTTTTTCTTTAATTTATTATTTGTTATTTGGGTTCACTTGACAAACTTACATGTTTTTGTATTATTGCCTATGAATTTTGGTGGGTATTAAGACGTTGGGCGCCAGTTATTTCGTTCTGTAATCCAGTGGCCGTGGTGTCCCCACGTGGCTCCTGATGGTGTGTTATGGTTATGATGATTATGGTGGGAGACTTGACTTCGACCCCTTTGTTGATTACTGCCCTTGTGGTACAGTAATACGATTCGATAAGAGATAAGAGAGAGATAACGGCAGTGTGCCGGAGTGCAATTTCAAGCGACTTACGTCTGCTTTATTCAAATTCAAACTAAAACTAAAGACAAGGGCAAAACATAATTCTACTCGGTAAAGACAATGCATCGCGCCCACGAACCACAGTCGGCATGCCGACTCAGCATTCTCAGCGCCGAAGCACTCCAGCAAAGAAGTGTCATACGATCGCTGCTGATTGTTGCTAGTGCAGAGCACTGCACCCACATTTTGGCGTGTCAGCATTGTTCATGTAGTGTTACTTAGCTGCTATGGAATTTATGTGTTAACTTATATAGTAAGAAGATTTGAAATATAAAATATTTAAGTGAGTTAGTGCATATTGAATTCTAAACTTATGTTTTTTCCGGTTTATCTTGATTTTACTTTACTTTCAGCTTACTTAAGAAAAAAAAAAAACGAATTTCATTTACTTATTAAACAATTCAAAATAGCTAGATTAAATAAATGGACTTTTAAATTTTGTTATATTTTCAAATGCATAATAGATAAGGGAAAAGCGTTTTAAAGTGTTGAAAAAAAATACTTGTTTATATTGACAAAATAGTGCAAACTTGGCAGCCACTAACGCACAACAAACAGACATATAAGCGGTATTAGTATGCCCATTTATTACGTTACGTCAATGTAAACAAAGAACATATGATAATAAAGTTTGGGGGTGACTTATATACACACATCTCCAACGGTGAAAGGCCTTCCAACGATGTTATGGTCCATATCTTTATTTGATTAGATGTTCATAATTCTTTAAGTCTCAACACTTCCTTCACTTTTTATTTTACTTTTATAATTTTAATATGTTTGGTGGTTATTGAGATTTTTGATTAGATCGTTTTTGTGTGTAAGCTTTTAATTTTTCAATGCACTTTTTATCGGACTGAGCTTTTGACTCGGCCTTTGGATTTGGTTATCTTTGCACACTGGGCTCGACCTAAATATAATGCACACGAAAAAATTACAAATTATATTTGCCGAACTTATTGTGTCCACCACATTATGGGACCTTCTGTATTAGACGATCTAACTGACAATCTATATTAAATTACACTTTAGGCTGTTTTTAGATTTTCGTTGTCATCTTTAATACACTTCAAATAAGGTTATCCACATGGTTAACGCTGCAGTTTGCTGAGCTCTGACTTGACTGCTCCCAGAGCCGGAAGATGACATAATGGCAACGGCACCAATGGACCCAATTTTTCGACCAACAGAGGAACAGAGCGAATGCTCCAATGCGGGGTAGGAGGCGTGTCTGCGATCTGAATGTGGGTGGTACGGCACACTAGAATCGAGAACACGAATTTGAACAAAAAAGTATGGAACTCAACGATATGGTATAGCATAGCTTTTACTATGCCTTTTCCAAAGCACAACCCCAATTCAGTTGACGTATTAGGTAGATGCCAGATGCCAACAGATTAATATGTTATGCGTAGCGTCTCTGCTGTAAGCGAACTCTGCCAGCAGGCTTTACGCTATTTCCGTAACGTATACAAACGACTCGGGTTGTTGCGGGACACAATGTAGATTTTCCGGATCTATTTATTTTACCGAGTGTGTTGGCCCGTCACACCACGTGCAATTTTGTAAATTTTATTTATCTAATTTACTTTAATTACTTTCAGCCACGCAATATCAGGAAAGAGACTTTTGACAGCTCTGCACAGCTTTTTATAGCTGACCATTCCAGAGATTCTCTTGGAGAGTCAAATGCAACGTGAAGTTGGCTGTATTACTGACCAATCAGAATTTAGCAAAGCGCATGAGCAGCTTAAAATAAACCCTTAAGAGCATAACTTTTCTGTTTTTCATCCAAATAAAAAACAAACTCGGTTTGTATACATTCGAGGAGGCCCCTCGTTAAGTGTCCATATCCGGTCGAAATCAGACAACTATGCCACATAACCGATTGTTCCGGACTAAACACTTAGGAGCATAACTTTTCTGTTTTTCACCGCAATCAAACCACGTGTTTCTTGCGTACCTTGTCTCCACTGTAGCCCCATGTCCACCGACCAGATTTGACCTAGATCGGTTATATATTTACAATGAGAATGGTATATAAGCTGACGCAAGCCGAAATAAACCCTTCTCTCTTGTTATAGTCCGGATAGATGTGAAGAATCTTGTTTCAGATTCTAATAAGGGGTCAGAAAATTCCCATTCAAATTCAGATTAATTAATTCTTTTCTAGTATGTGACTTGAATAAAAAGCGAATAAGAACGTAATAGTCGAGTAAGTTCTACATTTAAATACCCTGTACCTAATAAACAGCTATGATATATAGCAAGCCCGGTAATGATCAACTCTGAAGAAACTCGGACTTAGGGCCTCCTAAAATCGAAGCTGACACCTCCCGCCCAACCGACCGAGGTGTGTAGCCGCATAACAAGCGCCACGAATCGCGAAGACGAAAACAAGCGCGGACTCGCTCGCTCACTTTCAGTGAAAGTAAAAACAGCAAACCATAAACAATTTACATTATCTACTAGCTAGATGCGTTAGTATAGATGTTTTGTTTGAGTTAAGTGAGCTATTATTAGAGATAAAGTTAAATAGATTATTATAGTTTTGAGGGTGGGGGGTTATTGGGGTCCCAATTAAACAAACGGAGAGCAAAAAGTAAAAATTTCTTTTGAGCAGACTCAAAGCGTTCCTGGTGATTCCTGTAGTGTGGACACCAAAGACATGATGCGTACTCCAAAATAGGTCGGACCAGAGAAGTATACAGTAGTTTAGTTATATAAAGATCATCAAATTCCTTCGACCATCGCTTGATAGAACCCAGAGCACCCTTATCGACGGTAATTGAAATATGTAAATCGAGTTTTAATTTAGGGTCTAAAAGAACACCCAAGTTATCAACTGTGTCGATCCCATCTAGGGCATATAGCTAAGAAGGTACGGTACCTGAAGCGGTGTGCTACGACAAAACGACATAACTTTGCATATAGAACAGTTCAGATTTAGTTAGTTGACTTGACACCACGATTGAAAAGAATAATAGTCATCTTGCAGCCTCAAGTGGGAGAAAGAGTCATTAAAGGACAAACAAAGTTAAACGTCGTCGGCGTGCATTAGTACACGAGAATGGGATAGAGCCTGAGACAGTTCGTTGACAATAAGGTGAAAAGAAGGGGACCGAGGTGGCCTGCGGTACCCCTGATGTAACCCTAAGGTGCTTAGAGTGAGAGTCATTAAAATAAACTTTCTGAGTTCTGAGATTAAGGTAGTCTACTGAAGACGATGGGATGGGACGCGAACTTATAATAAGTAAACGCAGATTTACCGAGTCAAATGCTTTGTTGAAGTCAGTGTAAATGACGTCAATTTACATTTCATTCTTAAACCCTTGTATTACAAAAGAAGCAAATTCGAGTAAATTAGTGGCGGTAGAAATACGCTTAATAGAAACATGCTAAGCAGATGAAATTATAGAACCACAAGAATGTTGCAACTGTGAAGTTCAGACTTTCTCAAAAAGCTTGAGAATATCAAACAGTTATATCCTTGTAGTTTTGGCATCAGTCTTACTCCCCTTTTTATGGAATTCAGAAAGAATTCAAAGATAGATCATAAAGCTTCCAAGTCTTCTTACAAAACGCATCAGTGCAGAATCTGAGAAACCCCGGAAAGCCAACAGAACCACGAAAAAATTTAGGCTTAATAGTTGATTTAGTTCTTTAAGCAAATAGGCTTTCAGTGAGTTGGGGAGGTGGGATGACCTGTGTAACATATAAGGGTATATCTATATCAGAACGATACATAAGAGAGAAATAAGTTGTTTGAAAGAACTCTGCAAACGAATTGGCAATGCCCTGATCTGTATGTGATTTAGTGTTTAAATAAAATAATGAAGAAGGCAGGACATATGTTTTCCGTTTGGAATTAACAAATTTGTAAAATTGTTTTGGGTCCTACAAATATGCTTTATTGCACTCGGACAGTAAACAGTCTGAGGACCTTTCCGAGGTCTTGATCGTCCTCAAGAGTCTAGATTTGATATTTTTAAGTAAGCCAACTGTGGAGTACACCAAGGTGGCTTATTAAGCCTTACAAGACTACTGAGCGGAACCAAATCCTTAAAAATGGATTAAAAAATTTTGAAGAAGAAGTCTATCGCACTTTCCATATTTGTACAAGTGCACAAGTATGACCAGTCTGACTGATGGATGACATCGTTAAGGGTAACGAACTCAGCTTTTCTAAATGAATGTGTTCGCTGACAAGTTGGAAGTAACGTGCAATGATTCAATTCAATTTAAGTAGGCCGTCAACTAATTCGAGTTGCATTGAAGGTATCAAACCGGCCGAATCACAGAGATCACAGAGGACCATTGCATAGCCCTAGCGGGAGGGACGATCAAATCTATAGGCGATATAATTATTACGAAAGATTGCAGAGTCTAAAATATCATCAGGTTTTAAGATATCAGGTTTAAGTATCAGTAAAATATTAAAAAATTTAAAAACAAAAAACGAAGTTTGAGCTATATTAGTGGCTACGGACTATGCGCCAGCAGGGAATCTAATCTTTATCCGATTTATAGTTCTGGCTTTAAACTCCTTCACGACTATGTATTATGTTCTTAGTAAACTAGTTTTGGCCTGGATATAGGCGGAAACATCTTTTGATGTAGAATCTACGGCTAGTCCAGAAATTAAGACCATCTTCGTTTTGGAATGCCGCTAAGAGGTCTAGGCAGAGCAGCCACAGCAGTAGGTATACTGCTGTCTAAAAAAGTCAACGATAGTGAGGGCGCGACACTGGAAAGTTTAACGAGGATGGGCAATTCTTGACATTTTCTCAGACGAGGAACTTTCAATGTGTTGTCCCCATTCTCTAGATTGGCCGGAGGGCATATCCCCATTAAAGCGTCCGCATTAAGCAGCCGCTGTGCGGGCTGGGGACTGTAACTATCGAGCGGTATAGGAGTATGAAAGATACAATAAGGAGTAGTTGTTTCAGGGGTTTCGGCTCTACAAAGACAGGGTCCATAGAGTCTTTATCTAGACCAGATCTACCCAAATCATTTACTTTCTTACGCTTGAGAAACTCCATTTATTGCCTATATTTAAATTCTTAAAGCCAACATGTAGAGTATCAAACTTTCATTTGCGTTCTTTAAAAACGAACGCAATTCGGCTTCAGCAGGTCGACAGGACTCATATTTAGTCAGTCAAACATTGAAATTGAGAGCACAAAATTATTTAGCAATAGGAATGATAAAATTTCTCACTGTGTGGCTGGTGGCAGAATAACGGATTTGTAACGACACAACAACAAGCAAATGCAATATTGCGATAACTACAACACAAACAAATATCACAGCAAGCAGAGAATCTTAAAATAGCATAAGTTTACAAGCACACCCCAAACACAAACAAAAACCAACACACAGCACGATGAGCGCAAGAGAAAATATAGAATTGGTGGCAAATGTATGCTTCTGCTTATGGCTCAGCTTTTTGATTTATTTGCAAATAAATTAATTTAAAGCAGTTTTATTAAAACCAAAACCGAAAGAAACCATAAAAGAAGAAAACTTATACACAATTTAACAATTGATACACGAACGAAGAAATTCGCACAATAGGGGACATTAAAAAATAGCAATAATAAAAATGAAAAACAACTTACTTTATAAAAGAGTTATCGGTGTTAGTGGAAACCAAAGTTGGTGTGTGTCCATATCCAAATCCTTTAGGGCCATACAATTTAGCATAGCACAGCTTACAATAAATGTTATCGTCAGGACCATCACAAGCTAGCACAGAATCTAGTGGGCGATGACACTGCGCACAATTAAAGCATTTTCTGTGCCACATTTTACCCTTTGATAACTGAAGCTCTGCAGCAAAAACAGCTCCTCCACAACGAGGACAGCCTTCTCCAGATGGAGCTTTGATTGACGTAGTATCGGGGCATATAAATGGCCTCTGTGCCGAGGCGTCTTCATCGCTAAAACAACAGAAGCAGACAACGTTTTATAAATAAGTTTGGCATTTAAAACTTTGTTTCTTTTACCTAATAGGGTATAAACAGATTTGAAATCGTATGCATATTTAGAATATGAAATAAGTAAGAACGCTATAGTCGATATTCCGACTATACTCGTATTCAGCTTTATTCAGTATTCGACACACTCAAAAGTATGAAAAATATGTTTTCTTTTTTTGGGGGTGGGTGTTTTTATACAAAATGTTTCTTTTTTTTCGATTTTGTCTAAACAAACTTAACAAAACCCGGCAAATCAGTAGATTTTGCTAGATCAACTCGGATGTTGATGCTGATCAAGATTATATATATTTGAAGGGGTCTTCCTTCTGAAGACGCTTCCTTCTGCATGTTACATAAATTTACAAGAATACCATATTCTCGTTTACTCTACTAGAGTACCAGTGTAAGCATATTGCATTTTTGAAGTCATTTCATACAAACGAAGACTGAACCAGTGCAATATAGATATAGGAGTACTGACGCTAACATAGGGCATCTTTATTCGCAAGACCTCGCGGCGCCCAACTGGTCAATATGTGCCATTTTTAGCACAGAGTGAGGTACCAATCGAAACTTGATTAACTGGAACTTAGTGCAAGCGCGACACGACCGTTCACGGTGAATGCCGATAACCGATTGAA
>JBAMBM010000590.1:0-49238 GCA_037043425.1 Hirtodrosophila duncani | reverse complement strand
AAAAATTCAAAAATTCAAAAATTCAAAAATTCAAAAATTCAAAAATTCAAAAATTCAAAAATTCAAAAATTCAAAAATTCAAAAATTCAAAAATTCAAAAATTCAAAAATTCAAAAATTCAAAAATTCAAAAATTCAAAAATTCAAAAATTCAAAAATTCAAAAATTCAAAAATTCAAAAATTCAAAAATTCAAAAATTCAAAAATTCAAAAATTCAAAAATTCAAAAATTCAAAAATTCAAAAATTCAAAAAATTCAAAAATTCAAAAATTCAAAAATTCAAAAATTCAAAAATTCAAAAATTCAAAAATTCAAAAATTCAAAAATTCAAAAATTCAAAAATTCAAAAATTCAAAAATTCAAAAATTCAAAAATTCAAAAATTCAAAAATTCAAAAATTCAAAAATTCAAAAATTCAAAAATTCAAAAATTCAAAAATTCAAAAATTCAAAAATTCAAAAATTCAAAAATTCAAAAATTCAAAAATTCAAAAATTCAAAAATTCAAAAATTCAAAAATTCAAAAATTCAAAAATTCAAAAATTCAAAAATTCAAAAATTCAAAAATTCAAAAATTCAAAAATTCAAAAATTCAAAAATTCAAAAATTCAAAAATTCAAAAATTCAAAAATTCAAAAATTCAAAAATTCAAAAATTCAAAAATTCAAAAATTCAAAAATTCAAAAATTCAAAAATTCAAAAATTCAAAAATTCAAAAATTCAAAAATTCAAAAATTCAAAAATTCAAAAATTCAAAAATTCAAAAATTCAAAAATTCAAAAATTCAAAAATTCAAAAATTCAAAAATTCAAAAATTCAAAAATTCAAAAATTCAAAAATTCAAAAATTCAAAAATTCAAAAATTCAAAAATTCAAAAATTCAAAAATTCAAAAATTCAAAAATTCAAAAATTCAAAAATTCAAAAATTCAAAAATTCAAAAATTCAAAAATTCAAAAATTCAAAAATTCAAAAATTCAAAAATTCAAAAATTCAAAAATTCAAAAATTCAAAAATTCAAAAATTCAAAAATTCAAAAATTCAAAAATTCAAAAATTCAAAAATTCAAAAATTCAAAAATTCAAAAATTCAAAAATTCAAAAATTCAAAAATTCAAAAATTCAAAAATTCAAAAATTCAAAAATTCAAAAATTCAAAAATTCAAAAATTCAAAAATTCAAAAATTCAAAAATTCAAAAATTCAAAAATTCAAAAATTCAAAAATTCAAAAATTCAAAAATTCAAAAATTCAAAAATTCAAAAATTCAAAAATTCAAAAATTCAAAAATTCAAAAATTCAAAAATTCAAAAATTCAAAAATTCAAAAATTCAAAAATTCAAAAATTCAAAAATTCAAAAATTCAAAAATTCAAAAATTCAAAAATTCAAAAATTCAAAAATTCAAAAATTCAAAAATTCAAAAATTCAAAAATTCAAAAATTCAAAAATTCAAAAATTCAAAAATTCAAAAATTCAAAAATTCAAAAATTCAAAAATTCAAAAATTCAAAAATTCAAAAATTCAAAAATTCAAAAATTCAAAAATTCAAAAATTCAAAAATTCAAAAATTCAAAAATTCAAAAATTCAAAAATTCAAAAATTCAAAAATTCAAAAATTCAAAAATTCAAAAATTCAAAAATTCAAAAATTCAAAAATTCAAAAATTCAAAAATTCAAAAATTCAAAAATTCAAAAATTCAAAAATTCAAAAATTCAAAAATTCAAAAATTCAAAAATTCAAAAATTCAAAAATTCAAAAATTCAAAAATTCAAAAATTCAAAAATTCAAAAATTCAAAAATTCAAAAATTCAAAAATTCAAAAATTCAAAAATTCAAAAATTCAAAAATTCAAAAATTCAAAAATTCAAAAATTCAAAAATTCAAAAATTCAAAAATTCAAAAATTCAAAAATTCAAAAATTCAAAAATTCAAAAATTCAAAAATTCAAAAATTCAAAAATTCAAAAATTCAAAAATTCAAAAATTCAAAAATTCAAAAATTCAAAAATTCAAAAATTCAAAAATTCAAAAATTCAAAAATTCAAAAATTCAAAAATTCAAAAATTCAAAAATTCAAAAATTCAAAAATTCAAAAATTCAAAAATTCAAAAATTCAAAAATTCAAAAATTCAAAAATTCAAAAATTCAAAAATTCAAAAATTCAAAAATTCAAAAATTCAAAAATTCAAAAATTCAAAAATTCAAAAATTCAAAAATTCAAAAATTCAAAAATTCAAAAATTCAAAAATTCAAAAATTCAAAAATTCAAAAATTCAAAAATTCAAAAATTCAAAAATTCAAAAATTCAAAAATTCAAAAATTCAAAAATTCAAAAATTCAAAAATTCAAAAATTCAAAAATTCAAAAATTCAAAAATTCAAAAATTCAAAAATTCAAAAATTCAAAAATTCAAAAATTCAAAAATTCAAAAATTCAAAAATTCAAAAATTCAAAAATTCAAAAATTCAAAAATTCAAAAATTCAAAAATTCAAAAATTCAAAAATTCAAAAATTCAAAAATTCAAAAATTCAAAAATTCAAAAATTCAAAAATTCAAAAATTCAAAAATTCAAAAATTCAAAAATTCAAAAATTCAAAAATTCAAAAATTCAAAAATTCAAAAATTCAAAAATTCAAAAATTCAAAAATTCAAAAATTCAAAAATTCAAAAATTCAAAAATTCAAAAATTCAAAAATTCAAAAATTCAAAAATTCAAAAATTCAAAAATTCAAAAATTCAAAAATTCAAAAATTCAAAAATTCAAAAATTCAAAAATTCAAAAATTCAAAAATTCAAAAATTCAAAAATTCAAAAATTCAAAAATTCAAAAATTCAAAAATTCAAAAATTCAAAAATTCAAATTCAAAACTACAAAAATTCAAAAATTCAAAAATTCAAAAATTCAAAAAAATTCAAAAATTCAAAAATTCAGAAATTCAAAAATTCAAAAAATTCATGAGCGAAGCCTGTATTTAAATTCTTGGCTGGCTGGCTGGATCTGGATGATCTTGAAGACCACCCTCTGCCCTACTTATTCTGAAAAATGTTTCTAAACCTCCTTACTTAGACGGTATGTAATTATAAAATTTATTTAGTATTCGTCACGCATATCTTCAAGCATGAGTTTAACAGCCTTGTTATTTTTGAAAATTTCATTAAATTTATGTAAAAAGATGCTAAAGTCACCCACAAAAGACCACAAAGGTCGTCCGGTATCAAGTGTTCATGGCACATCCTCCATGGTTTTTTTTTATTAAATGGTGCTGTGTCCTTGCGATTATAAGATATTAGCCCCAGCTTGAAGATTTTCATCTCGTGGAAAATAAAAAACGTTCTCCTTCCGCGCTTGAAAATATTTTCAACATTTTTCACACAACACTTCATGATGCCGATGTCTGTTAAAATGTAAACAAAAGCCAAACAGAAGATACATATATGACGCCACGAGCTACTCGCTGTTGGCTCACTCGCAAAGCGGACCTGCGCATTGCGCTATCTGATGTCTTTCTTTCCTGACATTTGGAATTCTCAGATGCTTGACTAAGCATCGATACATCGACGAAATATCGCGACCAAGATGTTATCTGATGTATCGATGTTTTTGGACATCTCTATTACATTCGAAATAGAAAATTATGAAGTCGACACAAATTTTGTACTCTGATGCACTTGGCTTACATGTTACGGATGATTGTATTTTAGTCGGTATGTAGTGAAGTCTTAATAAATACATTATACATTTGACGTAATGTATATATGCATATGTAACCTAAAACAGGACTTGGAAACCAAGCATTTATGCACACGGATAGTTCATGCGTTCAGCTCATGCAAAAACGAGCATATAAAAAGATTCACGGGTTTGCTCTTGGCCCAAATATTGGAAATCAACGTCTCTTGCTTTTTTACGCCGAAAATGAATACACTTTATTTAAATATAGTTCTCATAATAAAGAAGTCTCATTTAACTTAATTTATGAGGGCGAAACGAAAGATTGGATAAATGCTGCCTTATTCCTACAAAATGAACAAGATAATCAATTTGTGTTACATATGGCCCATAGTGCTTTATTACACTTACAATGGCATAGCAGGCAGAGTGTTGAACATGAGGATTGTATTATGCTGGAATTGGCTCGTTGCACTGACTATTCCATGCTTTACTGTACATATCTACATGGTAATCGCTATAAGGAGCTTATCGTGATAAGCGGAAATGGATTTGGCGAATTATTGATTTGGGCGCCAAGTGGTGGCATTAATTATAAAAGAACTCGTTGCAGAACGTACCCACTTCTTTTACGCATTCCGGCGCATAACGGTGTTATATTATCCATAGATTATAACGTATCGGCTCAACTAGTGATTACCACATCAGACGATCGGTCTATAAAGTTTTGGAAAATTGAAAATGCGCCGAGCCCCACGAGTTTGCAGGTTAAGCCTCTGTTCAGTTGCTTTGGGCACAGTTCCCGCGTTATGTGCGCTCGCATTATTGAGTTTGGTAAGACTACATCAAAATTATTTTACCTTGAATAAGAATTAAAAAAAAATGAATACATTCTATGTACAGGTCGTCAACTTTATGTCGTAAGTGGAGGTGAAGATTCATATATTTGCATTTGGAATAAATTTGGTACGTTATTAATGAAACGACGCCAGCATTTTGGTGCGCCCGTGTGGAGACTAGGTTTCGATCCTGTTACAGAAACACTTTATAGTACTGGTTCAACTGGAAACGTCCTCGCTTACAACTTGCACTTGACGCTCAGTCAGAAAAAACGTGAGCTGCGGTTTTTACCTGCCTTGGCATCGAGCACTGAATTTATCGCAAAACTGAAATTTCTTGATCACAAAACCATCGTAGGCCTAAGTATCAAAAATCGTATGTTTTATATGAAACTAACTAAAACACCAAACTTGCGCATATGGAAATTAGTTCCAGGATTTCCGATCTACAAATGCACAGTGTTATCAGTGCACAATGGAATTATAGCAACTTGTGGATATCAGCGAGTTACACTGTTTAGTTACAATGCACAGAACGAATATTTTGAAAAGATTTACGACGGTTTTAAGATGGAAGGTATCATTCGGCAATTTCATTTTCTCAGCAATACGATGTATCTTATATCCGATGAACTCGGAAGCTGTTTGCTATTAAAGGGACATGAACTGATTGTTGAAGCCCATATATTGCTTCCCAAATATCGCGAGCCTTGGATAACAGCCGCGCTGCTCTTATCGCCTGATATTCTGGTGCTATGCAATCGGAACGGTCATGTTATGCTTTATTTTCGAAACGGCCATTTAAGTTTTGAACTAAAGAAAACTATAAAAAGACTGCACGGAAATATGGGATCTACATTTTTACAATTAGTCGCAATTACTGATCAAGAAGCATATATACTAAGCGGAGGGCATGAGCCTGTACTGAAAATTCTTGGATTGAGCTTAGCAAACTTTACTTTAACAATTTGGCGGCGTGAGAATGTACCGCTAGCATGGGTAGAAGCTTCGCCATCCATGGACGTTTTTCTCGGCTTCAATGGCAACCATATTGTGGCATGGTCTCGCCTTCATGACGTTCTTATGCAGCTGCAATGCGGTGGCGGTCATCGTTGCTGGGACTTTCAGCTATACAATGAAAACCTTCAAATAATATTTGTAAAACAAAAAAAAGTGGTGTATCACAGTAACTTATTATACAACAAATGTTCTAGTCGCATTGTTAAACTTTCGAGAAATACCTGGCATACGCGTAATTGCATATAATGCAAATTTTAAAGCATCCTTTTCAAATCCAGCCCTATCTAATATCAGCCGGTGATGATAATATTATAAAGATCTCCAACTTCATTGAAAATACATTTCATCAATGTGCTGAATTACAAACACATACTTCTACAGTGAGACACTTAGTTGCCCACAATATAAATGAGTGCAAAGATGTAGTATCATGGCTAATTTTTTCAGTTGGCGGTCGGGCACAGCTTTGCATTAACAAATTAGACATTCCGAAATTAGAGGAATGCCTTGTAAGTGAGGTATCTACACACACGGTATCTAACACACCGGTCTCCATTAACGGCATGTTTGAAGCTCGACTAATGGCGATTGACGTTTACTACCACATATCAGCGAGAATGTTTTCTATATATATTGCCAGTGGTGAAGGTGAAATTCGACACTACCGTTGGCAAATCGATAAACCATTTTACATACAACTACTTGTTGCCATTGATCTGACGCGTTGCCCGCTACAATTGCGGTGTCTTAAAAGTCACGGATTATTACTTGTAACATCAACAAAGGGTGAGTTGCATGGCTTCGATATGACTCTACGTAAAAAGCTCTTCCAGCTGCAGTTGCATACTGCTGGTGTTAATGCCTTGGATACACTTGTTGATGGCCATATACTCCATGTGTTGTCAGGCGGTGATGACGAACACATAAAGCATACAATAATTAATTTGGATAGCATGAATATTATACATCAATCTTCAAAATATTTTGGATTACACAATGCTCAGGTTAATGCGGTGACCCTACACTGTAATCAAAGTGTTGTTCAGAAGAGTGAACTATGTGCATATGCATGTAGTATAGATAAACAAATTTATAGATTAAACTTAACAACTCAACAACATAAAAGCATTGGTTACACATGTGTTGCCGACATTAAGGGAATTTTACTGGATGAAGATCACCGTATCTACTTGTACGGCAATGGACTTGAAATTAAACTAGCCGAACTAGCTAATTTAAATTCTGAATAGTATATATAACGAACTTATTTTCTAAATTATCTTATTGTTTGTTGAAAATAGTCTAGTCTATATATATGTACAGATGTACAGACAAACATACATTCATTTATATATAGTCTAGTTACAGTAAATGTTATTTAAATATGTATTTGAATACATATTGTATGTTATCGTATATATATATATGTATATATATATATATAATAAAAAATCGTTATATCTTTCACCTATTACACCGAATACAATAATTTTGTATAGTATAGTAATATCGACCACGTGAATGTCAAAGGCTATATATGGGCTTGGAAAAATGCGCGAGGAACCGGCTACCAAATATAGGCGATAATAAAAATTCGTCATATCTTTGCACCTATTTCACCGATTGGGGAAATGGGCGTGGCACGGTCCCCTCATATAGGCGATAACAAAAATAAGTCGAAGCTTATTGGACCGATTGCAATTACACCTAAGTCTGTTTTTACACGGTAGATTGGTTCCAGAAGAAGCCGTGTAAAAAAACCGTGTAAAAAAAGACATACAAAAATGGGTGATTTGTTCCTAATCTCTAAAACCTATTAAAATTAGTGAAAAACAAGAATTTTTAAGAACAAGAATTCATGTTTATTTTATTAAATCAAATATATAATGCTTATTTTCACAAGCATAGTAATTAATGATAAAAAAGATATGCACTCTAATCTTAAAAGTACATAATATAAATTAAATGTATGGCAAGTTCAGGAACTAAACAACTATGATGTGAACGAAAAGAATAGCTTATTCAATTTTTAAGGTAAAAAATAAAATAAAATAAAATAAGTGATAATCATAAATACAGCAACATAAATTTAATTGCTGTCGTCATCAGTTATTCGCATTCGCTTGCTTCGAACGCGTATACATTCACTATCATCGCTGGAATAATTTTGAACTGGACTTTCTCTTGCTCGTTCGGCATCTACATTTTGAAAAATGAACTCTGTTATGAGCCGTTGTTCGCCAATTCTTGCTACCTCTTTGTATAATTCCTTGTAACGAGCCATACAAGAATTCAGCTCACGTTGGAATTGTGCAGCTCTTTCGACATTGGGATTATTTTTGACGAAATGGTGTCCTAATTTATTTGCAAGTTTTCTTTCATAAATACTTTTTTGTGATATGAACATACTTCGCAAAAATTAAATTTGACAAAAAAATTTTAAGTACATAAAATTTCAAATCGTGCTAAATGGAATAAAATCGTGTAAAAAAATTAAAAATATTCAATTTTCAAACCGTGTTATATCAAAACCGTGTAAAAAAAGACCGTGTAAAAACAGACTTAGGTGTATTATATATAATTATAGTAATACATATATTACATTATAGTAATATGGACTATGGGAATGTCAAGGGCTATATATCGTTTTGGAAAAATTCGCATGGCCTCTCACTCTCATATGGGCGATATTGAAGTTCGTCATATCTGTATTGGGTAATCAGTATATGTATATCGATACATTCAGCTATCGACATTTGTATATCGGTAAATTGAGTTTTCAATAAGTGAGCATCGACTTCTTCAGCTATTGATATATGTATATCGATATATTCATTGATAGATATTTTATACATAAATGGAGAATTCGATATATGTACATCCTCAGATGTGGGGCGTCAGATCAAGTTGGTTTTTAAATTTTGCCACACCCCTGCAAATCGATAAAACCTTATACCTTCCACTAATCTTAACGCATTTAGTTAAAACTGCGTTTGTGTATGTATAAGTACGAAATCTACCGATTTGCAGCATTTTGTTAAGATCGGATAATAACAAAACATTTTGTTGTTGCTTTTTTTTTGTTTTTATTGCTTGTGTTTTTTCAAATTGTAAGTACTGCTTATATGTATTTCTGTTGTAACTGTTTCATAGTTCTGTGTGTTTAAAGTGCCCATTGCGAAATTCAGTGTTTATCTGTATATTAAGTTGCGCTCATAATGTTGGTCTGTTATAAAGCATCGCGCCCAATCAAGGTAGACTCAAATAAGCCACTAATACCATTCATTTCACTATTGGGGATTGACATTTTTGTGTGAGTTCTGCCGCCCAACTGAAGCCGAGTTGCGTACATTTATAAGGAACGCAAAGGGTCGCTTTAAGATCCTCTATGCTAGCTTTCGTCAACTAAACGAAACGATGTCGAAGCTCGCATTGAATTTCAATTCTGCGAGCTGTCTGCAGGATGGTAAGGTTTGAGTTTTATCCAGATCATACAACTGTTCCGGAATGAACACTTAGGAGCATCCATTTGAGGAGACCCTATGTCCGCTAGCCTGTTCTGATCAAGATTGGAGAACTATATCACATAGCTACCATATAACCGATTTTTCCGGTATACTTTCATTTGACTATCGTTTTCTTTGGTTGCAGAAAAATATAAAGCTTTTGTGCTAATATATAGATCCTTGACAGCTGCACTTAAATCGTTAGACAGATTTAATGAATCCATTTCCGCCTGAACATGCATTAATTTCGACATATAATTTTCGAGCATCTCCAACCTGAATTTAATTTGAATTAGAATTTAATTGTTAACTCAACACATTAATGTACCTAACGATGCTAAAGCACTTCCTTGTACTCACGCAATTGATTTTAACTAAGTGATTTGATTAAGCAAGAATAATTACACTATGTCAATGCACTCATCCATATGCCGCCAAAAATGTACAAAAATATATGGCGTCTTTGCTTGGCAAGAGTAAAAGGAAAGCACCAAAAGAAAACTGAATTGGTGTCAGGTATACTCTTGTAGTTCTCTTACTCTAGTGCCCAAGCCCTATGAGCAGGACGCCCCGCTTATATTGTTGAATTCCCCTCGTCCGTTAGAAAATTCTCAACCTATACAGCAAGGCGGACACTGTATTAAGTACAGACCCTACAGCCAATAAACAGGAAGCCAAATGGAAAAAACGGCTCCTTCTTCGTCGGGGCGGGAGGGTGTAAACGATCCCTCTGTCAACCTTTCTACTGCCGTCCCTTCTGGATCGGTCACTAATTCTGACATCAGCGTTTCTACTGCTGTGGCATCTCTGCCTAGACCTCTTATCGGTATTATAAAGAGGAAGACGGTATTTATTTCGGAAGATGATTTAGCCTATATCATGGACAAAACTAGATTAGAAAGTTCTAACATTCAAGTAGAAAAGTTAACGTTTAATGTCACGCGTAGTACACCTTTTCTTAGAATAGGTGTTCCAGACGACTGCTTTGACACAATCTGTCAAAAAAGTTTCTTGTCTGAGCACTTAGTCGTAAAGGAGTTTATTGCCAGAACTAGAAATCGGATACCGATAAGACTCCCTTTAAACAAATTTTTCACATCTCTTTTTCTTGTCTACCAAAATGCAAGAGGCCTCAATTCTAAAGTTTCTAAACTCTACACTGAGCCTTTCCAATTCCCAATTTTTCCTAATAATATACTTTCGCTAGCAGAAATTCCGCTTAATTCTCCTAATGAAGATGAATTTATAAGCACTAAAGTATCTCTTAATTGCTTTTCTCTCTTTGTCACTGCCTCTTACATTCCTCCACGTCCCGAAATGTCTGTTTACACGGACAATCTTAATGCTATCCAGTCTGTCGCGTCAATGTTTTCTGACATAGATCAATTTGTTGTCCATTAATCGTTGTTAGTTAATTCAACATCAAGGATATATCATGGTCTTCTGTGACCTACTCCGCTGACACCTTTAAGACAACACGAGTTTATTGACGGCCTGCTTGAATTGTCCTTATCACAAGTTAATTTTGTAGCAAACTCATTGAATCGCCTGTTATATTTGATATTTGATTCTGACCCTTCCGTTTCAGTGATCTCAAGGGTCAGTCCGCTCTTGCTTCCTGAAGACCCGTTTCGTCTAGAGCTTGTAGAGTTCTTTTAAACAACTTATTCCTCTCTTAAGTATCGTTCCGATCAGATATATCCTTATAGCACAGGTCTAATAGCATCCCAGCTCCCCTAGTTACTGAAAGCTCAGATTCTGCGCTAATGCATAAAGCAAACCGATATGGAAGATTTTTGATCCCCTTATGAATTTTTCGTCTTCCTCTTCTTTTTGGAAGAAGTCTCCAAAACTACAGAGACATATCAAACTGTAACTTCACAGTTACAACATTCTTGTGGTTCTATAATTTCATCTGCGCAGCATGGGCTTATGAAGCGTAGGTCTACTACTACTAAGTTACTAGAATTTTCGTCTTTTGTAATACAATGATTTAAGAATAAAATGCAAACTGACGTCACTTACACTGACTTCAGCAAAGTATTTTACTCGGTATATCACTGTTTACGTATACAAAATTTGGATCTGCTTGGCTTCCCATTCTGTCTTCTTAAGAGGACTGCCGACTACTCAATACTCAGAAAGTTCTTTTAAAAATTATTTTTCTAAGTCCCTTGTGCTTACATCAATGGTACCGCAGGGTAGCCACTTCGGTCCGCCTCTCTTCACCCATTTATCAATGATCTTCCGCAGGTACTGTCCCATTCTGGTGTACGCTGAAGACGTGCAACTTTGCTTGTCCTCCAACGACTCTTCCTCCCACTTCAGTCTGCAAGATGACCTTGATTCTTTCCAGTCGTGGTGTCAGGTCAATTTTCCAAATCTCAACTGTTCTAAGTGCAAAGTTATGTCGTTTTATGAAACTTCTTAACGCTAGGCCCCTTGATCTTATCTGTACCATAGATGACTTGGGTGTTCTTTTAGACTCTAAATTAAAATTTGATTTACACATTTCAATTACTGTCAAAAAGGCTGTGAGTGTTCTAGGTTTTATTAAGGGTTGGTCAAAAGACTTCGAAGTCCTATATACTTCTGTGGTCCGACCTATTTTATAGTACGCATCAGAGAACGGCAGCAAGCCATCGGCACTTAAAGTCCACCGGGTAAATGTAGGGTGTCAGAATCAGTATCGAGTATTTTCAACCACCTCACAATTGATTATGGTCGCTCGCCTTACAATAATGCATGCGATTTTTGGACAGACAAAAAAAAAAAAAAACAAATGCGAGCGACGGCATTGAAAGAAGACTGAGTGAAAAGCAAAGTACACAAATTGAGACAAGAAATCTATAGAGTGTCTTATGTGTTAGGGTTTCTTTTATGCAAGGCTTGTTGCTTTTTTAGTACCTGTTGTTAAAATTCTCCAAGCTGAAAAGATATACAACATAACGTTTTACTTAAGAATTTGTATTCAATATATAAATTTAATAACATTACCATTAATTCAACATATAAATCTTATAATTTTTTTCTTCAGTGCATTAATCGTAGACAAATTATACTTAAAATATGCATAAATAAAACTATTTTGTATTACTTCAGTGCATTTAATTGAATTAAATTATAATTTTAATTTTGTATAAGAATGTAGGAACAGCAAATTGTCTACCGTTTTCTGCCCTAATTTATTTAATTTTTCTTTTATTATATTGTCCGCTAAAGAAAGACCCTTTCAGCTGCTGCTAATAAGCAATTA
The DNA here is from genome assembly GCA_037043425.1 of Hirtodrosophila duncani. Lineage (NCBI taxonomy): Eukaryota > Metazoa > Arthropoda > Insecta > Diptera > Drosophilidae > Hirtodrosophila > Hirtodrosophila duncani. The sequence goes on along the minus strand of JBAMBM010000590.1, from coordinate 36,948 downwards.
AGTGAAAAACAAAACGGCCATGCAAACTCAGCCACCATGGTGTAGGCAAAACATCCGGGTGATGCACAAGTGTTTTGTCTACTTCTATTTATTACGCATTGGCTTTTTTTCACTTGCGCTTATTCCCACATTCTTTTTGAGCACGGATGCCAACGGCACCCGTTGCCTAAAAATGATTGGGTGCACTCGCAGCAACCACAAATCGTTTGATAAGTGTGTATATGCTTTACTTGGAGTGCTTTGCAATGAGTATGAGTAGGGTGACAAAAAGTGACACCCTTGCAGATCTCTGGTACGCATCGTGTGTCTGGTGTCCTCAATAAAGAAATCATAAGGACCGCATTGCGTCTGTTCAATAGAAATTTTTGCTATTTGCTCTCCGTGGCTTAAACTGGGATCCAAATAGACCCACCTGCCTTCATATTCAAGTTGACTTCTTTAAATCAACCTTCCATCCTTAAAAAACCATAGAATCATACATAATATTATCTTTATACATAAGCTGAGTAATGGTGAAATCGACTCTCCGACTTTGATGAGCCAAATTAATTTTTGTGTACCTCGTAGAATTACTGGAAGCTATGCCTCTATCTATCTTCAGCATTATAACTCAAACTATGCCTTGCATGAACCTTTTCGTGTTGTTTTCTAACTATAACAATCTCTTCAACTTTTATCTCCATTAACAACTTCCTTAATTTAAATAAAACATCTATACTAACGCACCTAGCAAGTAGATAGTGTTAATCGTTTAATGTTCGTGTTTACTTTTATTGAAAATAAGCTAGCAAGTCAGCGTTTTTTGCTTCTTTTTTTTCTTATCTGCTTTCGTGTACGCTTTCTTCCCTCGCCCCTCGGCCAGTTGGACTGGAAGCGGCTGCTTCTTGTCTGGGTTTCGTAACAAGCGTTTCACAACGTTTCATTAGATATGAAAAAATATGATATCGGTACATGTGGTGGTGAAACGTCGGTAAAATGTATCGATATTCACCGATATCAATATATATTCGTCTATCTATTATGTAGACACAAAGATATCGATACATACAAAAAAGATATCTACATAAAGAAATATATAGACGAATATATATTGATATCGGTAAATATCGATACCTTTTTATCGACGTTTGACCACCACTCAAAATAAACCTTAAGAATACCACAGAAACATCTGGTAGTTTGTGAAACAAGACAGCAACAAAAACACATTGAGTAACACTTGCATAAAAACAACAAGTAAGAACGCTATAGTCGATATTCCGATTATGAGATTACCTAGCATTTATTCAATATTCGACACACTCAAAAGAATGAAATAAATTTTTTTGCTTTTTGGGGTGGGGTGTTCGTGTACAAATCGGTACCAACTAAATGCGTTAAAATTTGTGGAAGATATAAGGTTTACTGTATACTAATACGGACCATGGGAAGGTCGAGGACTATATATATTGTTTTGAAAAAATGGGCGTGTCACCGCCCCCTCACATAGGCGATATTGAGAAGTCGTCATATCTTATCGATTAAAATATATATGGATAATTAGGCTATTGATATATGTAGATCGATCCACGCTTATCGATATATTGAGTTACCGAAATATGCATATAGATCATATGCGTTGTCGATATATGTACATCGAGACCTTAAATTATCGATACATGCATGTCGATAGTTTTCGAACTATTTAAAGATATCCATAGACAAATATATTTTCATATATAAACATCGGTATATATCGATAAATATTATCGAAGTTACACCAAAGCTAAAAAAAATGGTAGAATACCACAGAAACATCTGGTAGTTTGTGAAGCCAGACAAGAAAAAAAAAAACAAATTTAAGATCCCTAGCACAACAAACATAGACCAACAATAGGAAGCGTAAAGGCGCTTAGCTAGTAGTATATATATATATATATATATATACATATATATAGAGCGTAGAGGCGCTTAGCTAGCTTAGTATTAGCATACAGTAAAAAGGTCATACCGATCGGTTCATTACTTTTGGCGCCTATAAAGGACAGAAAGATATTTATTTCATTTCAAGGCGCCTGAACCGATCGGTATGACCTCTTTACTGTATACTAATACGATTATTTAGTTAATATATGTATATCAAATATATGCTACATGTACATCGATATATCGAGTAGATATAGTAACATAGATCAACAGGAGATGGCGTAGCGAAGCGCGCCTGGGTAGCTAGTATATATGTGGTATTTTTTGTTGTTTTTTTTGTTTAGTTAAGTATTAGTGATATTTAATTAATTTTATATATTTATAATTAAAAACAACAGAAAATTGTTTTGTTTCTTCAAAAATAGATGTGTAGACGGATGAAAGATTATTTTCAAATGTGAGCCATGTACATGCATAAACAGGTAAGAACGCTTTATTCGATATTTCGACTATAAGATACTCGTAATCTGCATTTATTTAATATTCGACACTCAATAGTAAGCAACACTTTTTATACTCGTACTCTAGTAGAGTAAACGAGTATCTTGTATTCGTGCAAATGTATGTAACAACCAACAGGATGCGTGTCCGACCCTATAAAGTATATATATTCTTGATCAGCATGAACAGCTGAGTCGATTTAGCCATGTCCGTCTGTCCGTCCGTATGAAAACCTAGATCTCGGAGACTATAGGAGGTAGAGTTACCAAATTTGGTATGCAGACGTCAGATCAAATTTGTATTAAAATTTTGCCACGCCCCCTGAAGCCCCCTTAGATCGATAAAAAAAACTTATATCTCCTACAAATCTTAACGCATTTAGTTTAAACTCGGTTTATATGTATTAGAACATAATCTACCGATTTGCCAAATTTAATTAATAATTGGCGACAAAATTGTAAAAAAAACGTTTTGTATGAGAGTATGCAGCCGTAGCTTGAAACCACGCGGGCGTAGCGCCAAGCCACGCAGGTGTTGCAACAGCTGCAGCCGTAGCTCCAGCCGCAGCCGTAACCCTAACATCTGCATGACCACCTCAAAGAGGGCAAGGCCCCCCGTTGATTTCCCCGAACGCTCAGCTGCAGCTCCAAATCACTGTCACCCCTCCGGGCGTGGAGCCAAGTCCCCCAAGGAAAGCAAGGATTGTGGCCGCTCTGGGCAGAAACGTAGCTCAAACCGAGCTTCCGCCTCGCCATTGAGTCGTCGCTAACTAACACGGCTGCATGTGGGCGGCCTGAGTCGCAGGTGACCAAAGACCATCTGGTGGAAATCTTCGCCCCTTTCGATGTGCTGGCTTCCATTGATTTTCCCAGGGACCACTTAAGCGGACACGGCGGCCGTGGCTATGCCTTCGTGGAGTACTCTACGCCAGAGAAGTGCACTCAGGCGGCCAGATTGATAGCAAGATTATTTCCATGTCGCTCTTCATGGAAAACATGCTGCGCCTACCCTGGCGCCAGAAGCGTCGCTTCAATCGCATTGTTGGATCTGTGTCTCCTTCGCGTTCTCGCTCCCGCGCCCGCTCAAGTTCTCGTCGACGTGATCAACAAGTTACCAGCATTTTATTAATTATGTAACAATCACAGCATTTTGTACTCAATACCCTTTTCTCCGTATTCGTATGTAATTTGAATAGTATGCAGACTTAACATCCTCACCAGCATTAGCAGCTCTGCTATAAATATTGACACACTTGACATATTGACACACATTACTGTACAATGAATAAATGCTTGTAAACCTAACTCATTTGAAAATCTGATCTACTAGAGAGGAAGAATACTAACTAAATGCATGAGAGCATATCCTGTATATAGATCGCACTGTACTGTAGTTTAAGTAGAGTACATAACCTAATACCCATTTAAATTATGCGGCTTAATTTTTTTTGTGCTCGCAATGTTCAAATCCGATTGAAGTATGCAGCTCCAAACGTTCAGCCTTGTAGCCTGCGGAATCAAGAGTAATTCCATATTTAATCGTTATTGCGTGTACTTTACACTAGACATATATTTTTAAGTCAATTTCTAATTCATTCCGTTACCCTGGATGCGATGCTGCTTCAGAAAAGGAGCATTTAAAAACGGCAGTTGGAGCAACTCGAAGTTCTTAAAAAGATGAGTATATCCAAGTAGCAAGTATCGCGCATTGAATTCATGGACTTTTTTATTTTGTTTAATATAATTAGGGTTGTTTTTATATAAGTAGCTAAAAGTATATAAATTATTTTTAAATATGAAGAAATACAACTTATATTTAATAGTGCTGTGCCGCCAGTGGGCAGAACGAGAGAGACCGATGAACATTCACAAATCCAAGTGGATTTGTTTTTTATATACGCTAGGAATGGGTTACATTTTTGTAAAAAATATTCTTAAACAAGTACGAAAGCTATAGTCGATTTTCTGGCTGTAAGATACTCGTACTCAGCATTTATTCAATATTGAATATAGAAATTGACATTTAAATATAAATAAAAAATATATTATAAAAAAAAACCTTCGCTTAATTTGCCCTTAATTTTAGTTTGTGAAAAAGACAACCTTTTTACAAAAAAAGTGAACTAATTAGTTGATACACTCGTACATATATGTATATATAACAATCATATTTGATTCATTCGCTTGTTTGACATTTAATAAACTGTCATTCAACATTAAATTGCACACAGTTTCATATGAAGATAATGCAATTTTACAATTTTCCAATAATCAACCTTTTGAATTTGCCACTCTTCCTCCCCCCGTAAACCGCAAAACCTTATGTATTCCACAAATTTTAACGCATTTAGTTGAAACTCGGTTTGTATATGAATAAGCACATAATCTACGGATACCGAGACTTGTTGAGATCGGATAATAATTGTAGACAAAATCGGGAAAAACATTTTGTATGAGAACACTAAAAAAAAAAAATTATACTTTTGAATTTGTCGAATATTAAATAAATGCTGAGTACATTTATTTTAAAGTCGAATATCGACGCCTCACAAGGGGAGAATATATATACATTATGGGGTCGAAGAAGCTTCCTATTGCCTGTTACATACATGAGTACAATATACTCGTTTACTCTACTAGAGTACGAGTATAATAAGTCAAAAATGCTTTATTGCCGGACAAACAGGTAAAAAGAAGTGAAACAGATAAGAAACAGTTGTGTAAATACGTAATATTGCAATGCCGCGGGAATCTGTTGCCCTTGCTACCGGCCAACTTTCTGCGCCACTCGGTCAGCCTACAGCATGTGGATTTGTCCAGCAATCACTTCCTGCAGATACCCAGCTCCGCGCTGTCGGACGTTTCCATTCCACGCCTCTCTTGGCTCAACTTGACGAGCAATCCGATTAACAAGATCTACACGGCCTCGTTGAGCTCATGCTCATGGGCAATCGCAAGACAGTGCTGTCCAACAATGCCTTCCGATTCCTACGCAAGCTGCAGCTGCTGGACCTGCACAAGAACTACTTTGAGCTGGTGCCGCTGGAGCCGCTGTATCCCCTGGAGACAAGCCTGCGTACGCTGCAGTTGGAGGGTGAGTTAACATTAAATGCGACTATTATGGGGGGCTGCTATGTCAATTTCCATGTTCGTTTCAGAAAATCCACGGCACTGCAACTGCGATGCACAAAAGCTTTAGGTATGGCTCCGGGATCATCATAAATGGTCGCTTTTGCCGACCAGAGGCGATGGCATAAATTATCTGAGGTGTGACCACCCCACGGAGCTGCGCGGCAAGGTATTCAGAAGCATGGAGCCGCAGCAGCCGTATCTCCTATTTCCAATTTAAAGTTAATTTCTTCCTATCGTAATATTAATTATTTTTAGCTTATGCTGTTCTTACATTATTCTTGCTCTTGTATAAGATTGTCGCAACCAAAATTTAGATTCCTTAGCGAAATCATTTATGTTACATATGCTATATAAGCGATTGATCTTATCTATTTTATTACAATATATTGGCAAATTACTTTGTTTGCCGAAAACTAACTAATGCGGACAAAAACCATGTGATATAGAGGGGGTCGTGTTTTTTTTTGTATAATATCGGTACGTTGACGTACAATGCGCTGAACTTTCAAGTAGACCCACGATACCAAGCCGTGGGGCTTGTTACGCGCGATGCCCAGGCTAGAAGCTCCCACCTCTCTCCCAACCGGTCGAGGGGCGCCGCCGGACTCGTCGCTCACTTTCAATGAGAGTATAGAGCAAACCATAAACAATTTACATTGTCTACTAGCGAGATGCGTTAGTATGGATATGTTGTTTGAATTTAGGGAGTTATTATTAGAGATAAAGTTATATAGATTATTATAGCTACAACAAAGGACACGAAAAGGTTCATGCAGGAGATAGTTTAAATAATAGTGCTGAAGATAGATGGAAACATAATTTCTAGTGTTTCTATGAGGAACTCAAAAACTGATTTGGCTTATTATAGACGGCGAGTCAATATCACCATTAATCAGCTTATGTATAAAGATAACATTAAGCATAATTCTATGATTTTCAAGAGATGGAAGGTTTATTAGCAGTAAAAATTTCTTTTGAACAGACGACTCCATGCGGTCCTGGTGATTCCTTTATTAAGGACACCAAACCAACGATGCGTACTCTAAAATAGGTCGGACCAGAGAAATATATAGTAGTTTGGTTATATAAGGATAATCCAATTCCTTCGACCATCGTTTGATAAAACCCAGAACACAGCCTTATTGACGGTAATTAAAATGTGTAAGTCGAATTATAGTTTAGGGTCTAAAAGAACACCCAAGTCAACAACTGAGTCGATACGATCAAGGCGCATATCGTTAAGAAGGTACGATGTCTGAACCCGTATGCTACGACAAAACGACATAACTTTGCATTTAGAACAGTTGACATTTAATAAGTTGACCTGACACCACAATTGGAAAGAATCAAGGACATCTTGCAGCCTGAAGTGGGAAGAAGAGTCGTTGAAGGACAAACAATGATTAACGTCGTCGGCGAACATAAGTACACGAGAGTGGGATAAAGCCTGAAGCAAATCGTTGATAAATAAGGAGAAGAGAAGGGGACCGAGGTGGCTACCCTGCGGTACCCCTGATGTAACCGTAAGGGGCTTAGGGTAAGAGTTATTAAAAAGATCTGTCTGAGTTCTGAGATTAAGGTAGTCGGATATCCACTTAAGAAGATGGGATGGGAAGCCAAGGAGATTTAACTGCACTGTCCATATCTGTACAATTGTACAACTATGACCAGTCTGATTGATGAATGGCATTGTTAAGACTAGCGAAAGCAGCCTTTCTAATGAATGTGTGCTAGCTGACAAGTTGAATGATGCAGGTACAGCAGGAATTGGAATATCCAAAGTAACGTGTAATGATGGGTGAAACGGGACTTCAGGAAGCAAAAGCGGACTAACCCTAGAGACCATTGAAATGGAAGGAACAAAAGCAAATACCAAATCAAGTTGGCGATTCAATGAGTTTGTTAAAAAATTAACTTGAGATAAGGACAATTCAAGTAGGCCGTCAACAAATTCGTGTTGCTTTGAAGGTATCAAACCGGCTGAGTCGATCACAGAGGACCACGTGACATCACAGATGTTGAAATCACCAAAAAAAAAAAAAACAATTGAGCAGTATCAGCACAACCTTTAGTACTGATAAATTCAATTACTTTAGGAAAATTAAGCAGAATTGGTGCCGACAAAAAGGACGGAATCAACAGCAATCAACAGCAAGGAGCGATGATCAAATCTATAGGCAGTATAATATTAAATATTGTAGAGTCTAAGATATCGGGCTTTAACCTGTAAGAAATCAAATATGAAAATAAAAAAGTTAGGCTATCAGTGTAAAATTTTGAGTTTTAATTTAAAACCTGTAACATTTTGGTAGGCAAGAAAAAAAGATATATTTAGTTTTTGGAGCTATGTTAGAGGGTGCGGATTCTGCGGCAGCAGGGAGTCTACTCGGTATCCGATTTCTAGTTCTAGCTTTAGATTCACAACTATAGGCTCAGGCCAGAAATTTTTCGGGAGATTGTGTCAAAACAGTCGCCCGGAACACCTATCTTGAAAGAAGCTATATTGCGCGTAACATTAAACCCAAACTTTTCAACCTTAATCTTCGAACTATGTAAATTAGTTTTGGCCTGTACATAGGCGGAAACATCTTCTGATGTAGAATCTGCTGCTAGTTTAGAAATAAAGACCATCTTCGGATTTGGAATACCGATGAGAGGTTTTGGCAGGGCAGCCAGAGCAGTAGGTATGCTACTGTTGGATGAAGTCAACGATACTGAGGGCACGATACTGGAAAGATTGACAGCGGGCGCATTTTCCGACATATGCGCAGAATGGCTGGAGGGCCCATCCCCATTAAAGCGTCCGCATTAGGCAACCGTTGTAAGGGCTGGGCACTGTAACTATCGAGCGGACTATGAGTACGAAAGATAGAATATCTAGAAGTTGGCACAAGGGTTTTCGGCTCTATAACGACAGGGTCAATAGAGAACAATGGGAATGATGGAAATTTTAAATATCTCAAGCAAACGATAAAATTTCTCACTGGGTGGGCAGCTGGCAGCAATGAAGCTGCAGCAATCTAACGGTTTACTAACGAACAACGCAAAATGCAACGCAAAATGCAAAAATGGAAAATGCAAAACAATAACAAAATATGACTAGCAAGACAGAGAGTCTAAAAATAGCAATAAGCTTTACTGGCTGAGCTGAAGCAAAAACCAAAAAAAAAAGCTTATATCTCAGCTTTTGGTTTAATTTGCACAATAATTAAATAAAATACAAAAATAAACAATTTAAGCAGATTAATCAAGAGCAGTACAAGGTTACGTTAAAACCGAAAAAGAAATTATCCACAATAAAAGAATAAAAGAAAACTTGGACACAATTTAAAATTTGATGCACGAACGCAAAAAAATTAACACAATGCGGGAGATTAAAAAACAACTAACTGTTTGGTCAGCGGGCTCAATGTCGTGAGTGAGAGAAAACGTTTAGGTCCTTGTTTCTTCATATGCGATTTAAATACTTTAGATTTCGTTGGCGTCGATGATATTATCAGCATCTCATTTAACTTGAGAACAGCACAAAATTTATAAAGAAAACCATAAATTGAAGCTAGGCTGACTTTTCAGCTGTTTCATGACCTGCCAGAGTCAATCCTCAGAAGTCTTTCTGCTTAAAAACTCAATCTTATGTCAGGCTACTTAATCATTTCAAAACTGGATCCCAACGTAAATTCCAATTGTGAAACGACTGCAATTGCGATAGCTGGCATAAGACGTGTTGGTTTCTGTATCTATGTCTTGCCATCTGTTCTTGGAGGCTAATTGTCTTCATGATTGCAGACTTGACATTTGCAAATATTTGGCCGGATCATGCCGTGTAAATTTTGAAATTTCTTTTTATCGACCTGTAATGTTCTATTTGTTTGGGTCATCGGGCTCAAGGTCGTGAGTGAGCGAATACGTTTGAGTCTTTGTTTTTTCAGATGCGATTGAAATACTTTAGATTTCGTTGGAGTCCATGATATTAGCCGCATCTCATTTTACTTGACAACAGCACAAAATTTATAAAGAAAAACAAAAAATTGAAGCTAGGCTGACTTTTCAGCTGTTTCACGACCTGCCAGAGTCAATCATCAGAAGTCTGGCTGCTTAACAACTCAATCTTATGTCAGGCTACTTAATCATTTCAAAACTGTAACCCAACGTAAATTAAAATTGTGAAACGCTTGAAATTGCGATAGCTGGCATAAGACGGGTTGGTTTCTGTATCTCTGTGTTGCCACCTGTTGTTGGTGGCTAATTGTCTTGATGATTGCAGACTTGACATTTGCAAATTTCTTTTTATCGAGATGTTATGTTCTAACTGCTTGGGTCAGCGGGCTCAAGGTCGTAAGTGAGTGAAAACGTTTGGGTCCTTGTTTTTTCAGATGCAATTGAAATATTTTAGATTTCGTTGGAGTATATGATATTAGCCGCATCTCATTTTACTTGACAACAGCACAAAATTTTTAAAGAAAAACAAAAAATTGAAGCTAGGCTGACTTTTCAGCTGTTTCACGACCTGCCAGAGTCAATCCTCAGAAGTCTGGCTGCTTAACAACTCAATCTTATGTCAGGCTACTTAATCATTTCAAAACTGTAACCCAACGTAAATTAAAATTGTGAAACGCGTGAAATTGCGTAAGCTGGCATAAGACGGGTTGGTTTCTGTATCTCTGTGTTGCCACCTGTTGTTGGTGGCTAATTGTCTTGATGATTGCAGACTTGACATTTGCAAATTTCTTTTTATCGACCTGTAATGTCCTAACTGTTTGGGTCAGCGGGCTCAAGGTCGTGAGTGAGCAAAAAACCAAACGTCTTTGTTTCTTCAGCTGCGACTGAAATACTTTAGATTTCGTTGGAGTCCATGATATTATCCGCATCTCATTTTACTTGAAAACAGCACATTTATGAAGAACCAAAGATAAAGCTAGGCTGACATTTCAGCTGTTTCATGACCTGCCAGAGTCAATCATCAGAAGTCTGGCTGCTTAACAACTCAATCTTATGTCGGGCTACTTAATCATTTCAGAACTGGAACCCAACGTAAATTCCAATTGTGAAACGACTGCAATTGCGATAGCTGGCATAAGACGGGTTGGTTTCTGTATCTCTGTGTTGCCATCTGTTGTTGGTGCTATTGTCTTATGATTGCAGACTTGACATTTGCAAATTTTCTTTTTATCACGCCTGGCCTCAAGGTCGTAAGTGAGCGAAAACGTTTGGGTCTTTGCTTTTTCAGATGCAATTGAAATATTTTAGATTTCGTTGGAGTCCATGATATTATCCGCATCTCATTTTACTTGACAACAGCACAAAATTTATAAAGAAGAACCAAAAATTAAAGCTAGGCTGACTTTTCAGCTGTTTCATGACCTGCCAGAGTCAATCATCAGAAGTCTGGCTGCTTAACAACTCAATCTTATGTCGGGCTACTTAATCATTTCAGAACTGGAACCCAACGTAAATTCCAATTGTGAAACGACTGCAATTGCGATAGCTGGCATAAGACGGGTTGGTTTCTGTATCTCTGTGTTGCCATCTGTTGTTGGTGTCTAACTGTCTTTATGATTGCAGACTTGACATTTGCAAATTTCTTTTTATCAGCTGGCTCAAGGTCGTAAGTGAGCGAAAACGCTTGGGTCCTTGTTTTTTTCAGATTCAATTGAAATACTTTAGATTTCGTTGGAGCATATGATATTATCCGCATCTCATTTTACTTGACAACAGCACAAAATTTTTAAAGAATAACAAAAAATTGAAGCTAGGCTGACTTTTCAGCTGTTTCACGACCTGCCAGAGTCAATCATCAGAAGTCTGGCTACTTAACAACTCAATCTTATGTCGGGCTACTTAATCATTTCAGAACTGGAACCCAACGTAAATTCCAATTGTGAAACGACTGCAATTGCGATAGCTGGCATAAGACGGGTTGGTTTCTGTATCTCTGTGTTGCCATCTGTTGTTGGTGGCTAATTGTCTTCATGATTGCACACTTGACATTTGCAAATATTTGGCCGGATCATGCTGTAAATTTTGAAATTTCTTTTTATCGACCTGTAATGTCCTAACTGTTTGGGTCAGCGGGCTCAAGGTTGTGAGTGAGCGAAAAACGTTGGGTATTTGCTTTTTCAGCTGCGATTGAAATACTTTAGATTTCGCTGGAGTCCATGATATTATCCGCATCTCATTTTACTTGACAACGGCACAAAATTTGATAGGAAGAAGAACCAAAAATTAAAAAAAAAGACTTTTCAGCTGTTTTATGACATCCCAGAGTCAATCATCAGAAGTCTGGCTGCTTAACAACTCAATCTTATGTCGGGCTACTTAATCATTGCAGTACTGGAACCCAAAGTAAATTCCAATTGTGAAACGACTGCAATTGCGATAGCTGGCATAAGACGGGTTTGTTTCTGTATCTCTGTGTTGCCATCTGTTGTTGGTCTTTATGATTGTAGACTTGACATTTGCAAATTTCTTTTTTATCAGCTGGCTCAAGGTCGTAAGTGAGCGAAAACGCTTGGGTCCTTGTTTTTTCAGATGCAATTGAAATATTTTAGATTTCGTTGGAGTCCATGATATTAGCCGCATCTCATTTTACTTGACAACAGCACAAAATTTATAAAGAAGAACCAAAAATTGAAGCTAGGCTGACTTTTCAGCTGTTTCACGACCTGACAGAGTCAATCATCAGAAGTGTGGCTGCTTAACAACTCAATCTTATTTCAGGCTACTTAATCATTTCAAAACTGTAACCCAACGTAAATTAAAACTGTGAAACGCTTGAAATTGCGATAGCTGGCATAAGACGGGTTGGTTTCTGTATCTCTGTGTTGCCACCTGTTGTTGGTGTCTAATTGTCTTTATGATTGTAGACTTGACATTTGCAAATTTCTTTTTATCAGCTGGCTCAAGGTCGTAAGTGAGCGAAAACGTTTAGGTCCTTGTTTTTTCAGATGCAATTGAAATATTTTAGATTTCGTTGGAGTCCATGATATTAGCCGCATCTCATTTTACTTGACAACAGCACAAAATTTATAAAGAAAAACAAAAAATTGAAGCTAGGCTGACTTTTCAGCTGTTTCACGACCTGCCAGAGTCAATCATCAGAAGTCTGGCTGCTTAACAACTCAATCTTATGTCAGGCTACTTAATCATTTCAAAACTGTAACCCAACGTAAATTAAAATTGTGAAACGCGTGAAATTGCGATAGCTGGCATAAGACGGGTTGGTTTCTGTATCTCTGTGTTGCCATCTGTTGTTGGTGGCTAATTGTCTTGATGATTGCAGACTTGACATTTGCAATTTTCTTTTTATCGACCTGTAATGTCCTAACTGTTTGGGTCAGCGGGCTCAAGGTCGTGAGTGAGCGAAAAACCAAACGTCTTTGCTTTTTCAGCTGCGACTGAAATACTTTAGATTTCGTTGAAGTCCATGATATTATCCGCATCTCATTTTACTTGAAAACAGCACATTTATGAAGAACCAAAAATAAAGCTAGGCTGACATTTCAGCTGTTTCATGACCTGCCAGAGTCAATCATCAGAAGTCTGGCTGCTTAAAACTCAATCTTATGTCGGGCTACTTAATCATTTCAGAACTAGAACCCAACGTAAATTCCAATTGTGAAAGCGACTGCATAGCGTGCTTGATCATTTCAAACTAAAACCCAACGTAAATTCCAATTGTGAAACGCTGCAATTGCGATAGCTGGCATAAGACGGGTTGGTTTCTGTATCTCTGTGTTGCCATCTGTTGTTGGTGCTTAACTGTCTTTATGATTGCAGACTTGGCATTTGCAAATTTCTTTTTATCAGCTGCCTCAAGGTCGTAAGTGAGCGAAAACGTTTGGGTCCTTGTTTTTTCAGATTCAATTGAAATATTTTAGATTTCGTTGGAGCATATGATATTAGCCGCATCTCATTTTACTGGACAACAGCACAAAATTTTTTAAAGAAAAACAAAAAATTGAAGCTAGGCTGACTTTTCAGCTGTTTCACGACCTGCCAGAGTCAATCATCAGAAGTCTGGCTGCTTAACAACTCAATCTTATGTCGGGCTACTTAATCATTTCAAAACTGGAACCCAACGTAAATTCCAATTGTGAAACGCTGAAATTGCGTAGCTGGCATAAGACGGGTTGGTTTCTGTATCTCTGTGTTGCCATCTGTTGTTGGTGGCTAATTGTCTTGATGATTGCAGACTTGACATTTGCAAATCTTTGGCCGGTCATGCTGTAAAATTTTAGAAATTTCTTTTTTCGACCTGTAATGTCCTAACTCTTTGGGTCAGCGGGCTCAAGTGTCGACTGGGATCATCGAGTGGCTGCTTCACTTTTATGCAGCATAACATTTCAAAACTGTAACCCAACGTAAATTAAAACTGTGAAACGCTTGAAATTGCGATAGCTGGCATAAGACGGGTTGGTTTCTGTATCTCTGTGTTGCCATCTGTTGTTGGTGGCTAATTGTCTTGATGATTGCAGACTTGACATTTGCAAATTTCTTTTTATCGAGCTGTCAATGTCTAAGTGAGTCAGAAGGTCTGGGTGCAAAACTCTGTTTTTTCAGATGCAATTGAAATATTTTAGATTTCGTTGGAGTCCATGATATTAGCCGCATCTCATTTTACTTGACAACAGCACAAATTTATGAAGAACCAAAAATGAAGCTAGGCTGACATTTCAGCTGTTTCATGACCTGCCAGAGTCAATCATCAGAAGTCTGGCTGCTTAACAACTCAATCTTATGTCGGGCTACTTAATCATTTCAAAACTGGAACCCAACGTAAATTCCAATTGTGAAACGACTGAAATTGCGATAGCTGGCATAAGACGGGTTGGCGTATCTCTTTTGCAGCTGTGTTTGCAATGCTTCATGATTGCAGAGCATGATATTTGCCGATCTCGATTTTAACATGCCAATGTTACGATGTCTTATCAAGATGTACCAAGACAATTAAAAGAAATGGAAGACTTTTCAGCTGTTTATGACTCCAGAGTCAATCATCAGAAGTCTGGCTGCTTAACAACTCAATCTTATGTCGGGCTACTTAATCATTGCAGAACTGGAACCCAACGTAAATTCCAATTGTGAAACGACTGCAATTGCGATAGCTGGCATAAGACGGGTTTGTTTCTGTATCTCTGTGTTGCCATCTGTTGTTGATCATGCCGCGTAAATTTTGAAATTTCTTTTTATCGACCTGTAATGTTCTATCTGTTTGGGTCAGCGGGCTCGAGGTCGTGAGTGAGCGAAAAACGTTTGGGTCTTTGCTTTTTCAGCTGCGATTGAAATACTTTAGATTTCGCTGGAGTCCATGCTATTATCCGCATCTCATTTTACTTGACAACAGCACAAAATTTATAAAGAAGAACCAAAAATTAAAAATAGGCTGACTTTTCAGCTGTTTCATGAGCTGCCAGAGTCAATCATCAGAAGTCTGGCTGCAAGAACTCATCTTTGTCGGGCTACTAATCATTTCGCTGGAACCCGACTTTTCGTGACACGACTGCAATTGCGATAGCTGGCATAAGACGGGTTGGTTTCTGTATCTCTGTGTTGCCATCTGTTGTTGGTGGCTAATTGTCTTCATGATTGCAGACTTGACATTTGCAAATATTTGGCCGGATCATGCTGTAAAATTTTGAAATTTCTTTTTATCGACCTGTAATGTCCTAACTGTTTGGGTCAGCGGGCTCAAGGTTGTGAGTGAGCGAAAAACGTTGGGTCTTTGCTTTTTCAGCTGCGATTGAAATACTTTAGATTTCGCTGGAGTCCATGATATTATCCGCATCTCATTTTACTTGACAACAGCACAAAATTTATAAAGAAGAACCAAAAATTACAAAAAAAAACCATTTTCAGCTGTTTTATGACATCCCAGAGTCAATCATCAGAAGTCTGGCTGCTTAACAACTCAATCTTATGTCGGGCTACTTAATCATTTCAGAACTGGAACCCAACGTAAATTCCAATTGTGAAACGACTGCAATTGCGATAGCTGGCATAAGACGGGTTGGTTTCTGTATCTCTGTGTTGCCATCTGTTGTTGGTGCTTTGTCTTATGATTGCAGACTTGACATTTGCAAATCTTTTATGAGCTGTTGCAACTTTTCAGCGGCTCAAGGTCGTAGTGAGCGAAAACGTTGGTCTTGTTTTTCAGTGCAATTGAAATACTAATCTAGTAGTATTGATCATTTACTGACCCACAAATTTTAAAGACAATTACTGCAAACTTTTCGCTGTTGCCCGGTCAATCTCAGATTGCGCTTGACATCAATATTAGTCGGCTATTGAAATTTCTTTTTATCGACCTGTAATGTCCTAACTGTTTGGGTCAGCGGGCTCAAGGTTGTGAGTGAGCGAAAAACGTTGGGTCTTTGCTTTTTCAGCTGCGATTGAAATACTTTAGATTTCGCTGGAGTCCATGCTATTATCCGCATCTCATTTTACTTGACAACAGCACAAAATTTATAAAGAAGAACCAAAAATTACAAAAAACGACTTTTCAGCTGTTTTATGACATCCCAGAGTCAATCATCAGAAGTCTGGCTGCTTAACAACTCAATCTTATGTCGGGCTACTTAATCATTTCAGAACTGGAACCCAACGTAAATTCCAATTGTGAAACGACTGCAATTGCGATAGCTGGCATAAGACGGGTTGGTTTCTGTATCTCTGTGTTGCCATCTGTTGTTGGTGCAATGTCTTATGATTGCAGACTTGACATTTGCAAATTTCTTTCTTTATTCCTATTTTATTCAGCTGCCTCAAGGTCGTAAGTGAGCGAAAACGCTTTGGGTCCTTGTTTTTTCAGATTGCAATTGAAATACTTTAGATTTCGTTGCGAGTCACTATGATATTAGCCGCATCTCATTTTACTTGACAACAGCACAAAATTTATAAAGAAAAACAAAAAATTGAAGCTAGGCTGACTTTTCAGCTGTTTCACGACCTGCCAGAGTCAATCATCAGAAGTCTGGCTGCTTAACAACTCAATCTTATGTCAGGCTACTTAATCATTTCAAAACTGTAACCCAACGTAAATTAAAATTGTGAAACGCTTGAAATTGCGTAAGCTGGCATAAGACGGGTTGGTTTCTGTATCTCTGTGTTGCCATCTGTTGTTGGTGGCTAATTGTCTTGATGATTGCAGACTTGACATTTGCAAATTTCTTTTTAGCGACCTGTAATGTCCTAACTGTTTGGGTCAGCGGGCTCAAGGTCGTGAGTGAGCAAAAAACCAAACGTCTTTGCTTTTTCAGCTGCGATTGAAATACTTTAGATTTCGTTGGAGTCCATGATATTATCCGCATCTCATTTTACTTGAAAACAGCACATTTATGAAGAACCAAAAATAAAGCTAGGCTGACATTTCAGCTGTTTCATGACCTGCCAGAGTCAATCATCAGAAGTCTGGCTGCTTAACAACTCAATCTTATGTCGGGCTACTTAATCATTTCAAAACTGTAACCCAACGTAAATTCCAATTGTGAAACGACTGCAATTGCGATAGCTGGCATAAGACGGGTTGGTTTCTGTATCTCTGTGTTGCCATCTGTTGTTGGTGGCTAATTGTCTTCATGATTGCAGACTTGACATTTGCAAATATTTGGCCGGATCATGCCGTGTAAAGTTTGAAATTTCTTTTTATCGACCTGTAATGTTTTATTTGTTTGGGTCAGCGGGCTCAAGGTCGTGAGTGAGCGAAAACGTTTGGGTCTTTGTTTTTTCAGATGCGATTGAAATACTTTAGATTTCGTTGGAGTCCATGATATTAGCCGCATCTCATTTTACTTGACAACAGCACAAAATTTATAAAGAAAAACAAAAAATTGAAGCTAGGCTGACTTTTCAGCTGTTTCACGACCTGCCAGAGTCAATCATCAGAAGTCTGGCTGCTTAACAACTCAATCTTATGTCAGGCTACTTAATCATTTCAAAACTGGAACCCAACGTAAATTCCAATTGTGAAACGACTGCAATTGCGATAGCTGGTATAAAACGGGTTGGTTTCCGTATCTCTGTGCTGCCTATTCGTCTTTGTTTTTTCATCTGTGATTGAAATACTTTAATATTCCGTTGGAGTCCATGATATTAGCCTCATCTGGCTGCTTAACAACTCAATCTTATGTCACGCTACTTAATCATTTAAAAACTGGAACCCAACGTAAATTCCAATTGTGAAACGACTGCAATTGCGATAGCTGGCATAAGACGTGTTGGTTTCTGTATCTCTGTGTAGATATCTTTTGTTGGTGGCTAATTGTCTTCATGAGTGCAGACTTGACATTTGCAAATATTTGGCCGGATCATGCCGTGTAAATTTTGAAATTTCTTTTTATCGACCTGTAATGTTCTTACTGTTTGGGCAGCGGGCTCAAGCTCGTGACTGAGCGAAAACGTTTAGGTCCTTGTTTTTTTCAGATGCGGTTGAAATTCTTTAGATTTCGTTAGAGTCCATGATATTAGCTGCATCTCATTTTACTTGACAACAGCACAAAATTTATAAAGAAAAACAAAAAATTGAAGCTATGCTGACTTTTCAGCTGTTTCACGACCTGCCAGAGTCAATCATCAGAAGTGTGGCTGCTTAACAACCCAATCTTATGTCGGGCTACTTAATCATTTTCAAACTGGAACCCAACGTAAATTCCAATTGTGAAACGACTGAAATTGCGATAGCTGGCAAAAGACGGGTTGCTTTCTGTATGTCTGTGTTGCCATCTGTCCTTGGAGGCTAATTATCTTCTTGATTGCAGACTTGGCAATTGCAAATATTTGGCCGGATCATGCCGTGTAAACTTTGAAATATCTGTTTATCGATTTCGTTGGAGTCCATGATATTATCCGCATCTCATTTTACTTGACAACAGCACAAAATTTATAAAGAAAAACAAAAAATTGAAGCTATGCTGACTTTTCAGCTGTTTCACGACCTGTCAGAGTCAATCATCAGAAGTCTGGCTGCTTAACAACTCAATCTTATGTCGGGCTTCTTAATCATTTCAAAACTGGAACCCAACGTAAATTCCAATTGTGATACGACTGCACTTGCGATAGCTGGCATAAGACGGGTTTGTTTCCGTATCTCTGTGTTGCCTATTCGTCCTTGTTTTTCAGTCGTGATTGAAATACTTTAATATTCCGTTGGAGTCCATGATATTAGCCTTATCTGTTTTTACTTGACAAAGGCACAAAATGTATAAAGAAGAACCATAAGTTGAAGCTAGGCTGACTTCTCAGCTGTTTCATGACCTGCCAGAGTCAATCATCAGAAGTCTGGCTGCTTAGCAACTCAATCTTATGTCAGGCTACTTAATCACTTCAAAACTGGAACCCAACGTAAATTCCAATTGTGATACGACTGCACTTGCGATAGCTGGCATAAGACGGGTTTGTTTCCGTATCTCTGTGTTGCCTATTCTTCCTTGTTTTTCAGTCGTGATTGAAATACTTTAATATTCCGTTGGAGTCCATGATATTAGCCTTATCTGTTTTTACTTGACAAAGGCACAAAATTTATAAAAAAGAACCATAAGTTGAAGCTAGGCTGACTTCTCAGCTGTTTCACGACCTGTCAGAGTCAATCATCACAGGTCTGGCTGCTTAACAACTCAATCTTATGTCGGGCTACTTAATCATTTCAAAACTGGAACCCAACGTAAATTCCAATTGTGAAACGACTGCAATTGCGATAGCTGGCATAAGACGTGTTGGTTTCTGTATCTCTGTGTTGCCATCTGTTGTTGGTTTCTAATTGTCTTCATGATTGCAGACTTGACATTTGCAAATTTCTCTTTATCAGCTGGCTCAAGGTCGTGAGTGAGCGAAAACGTTTGTTTTCTCGTTTTTTCAGATGCAATTGAAAGACTTTAGATTTCGTTGGAGTCCATGATATTAGCCGCATCTCATTTTACTTGACAACAGCAAATAATTTATAAAGAAAAACAAAAATTGAAGCTATTCTGACTTTTCAGCTGTTTCACGACCTGCCAGTGTCAATCATCAGAAGTCTGGCTGCTTAACAACTCAATCTTATGTCGGGCTACTTAATCATTTCAAAACTGGAACCCAACGTAAATTCCAATTGTGAAACGACTGAAATTGCGATAGCTGGTATAAAACGGGTTGGTTTCCGTATCTCTGTGCTGCCTATTCCTCCTTGTTTTTTCAGTCGTGATTGAAATACTTTAATATTCCGTTGGAGTCCATGATATTAGCCTTATCTATTTTTACTTGACAACGGCACAAAATTTATAAAGAAGAACCATAAGTTGAAGCTAGGCTGACTTCTCAGCTGTTTAATGACCTGCCGGAGTCAATCATCAGAAGTCTGGCTGCTTAACAACTCAATCTTATGTCACGCTTCTAAATCATTTCAAAACTGGAACCCAACGTAAATTCCAATTGTGAAACCACTGCAATTGCGATTGCTGGCATAAGACGTGTTGGTTTCTGTATCTCTGTGTTGCCATCTGTTGTTGGTTTCTAATTGTCTTCATGATTGCAGACTTGACATTTGCAAATTTCTTTTTATCGAGCTGTAATGTTCTAACTGCTTGGGTCAGCGGGCTCAAGGTTGTAAGTGAGCGAAAACGTTTGGGTCCTTGTTTCTTCAGATGCAATTGAAATACTTTAGATTTCGTTGGCGTCCATGGTATTAGCCGCATCTCATTTTATCTGACAACAGCTCAAATTTTATAATGAAAAAAAAAATTGATGCTAGGCTGACTTTTCAGCTGTTTCACGACCTGCCAGAGTCAATCATCAGAAGTCTGGCTGCTTAACAACTCAATCTTATGTCAGGCCACTTAATCATTTCAAAACTGTGACCCAACGTAAATTCTAATTGTAAAACGACTGAAATTGCGATAGCTGGAATACGACGGGTTGGTTTCTGTATCTCTGTGTTGCCATCTTGTTTTTGTTTTTTCAGATGCAATTGAAATACTTTAGATTTCGTTGGTGTCCATGGTATTAGCCGCATCTCATTTTATCTGAAAACAGCTCAAAATTTATAATGAAAAACAAAAAATTGAAGCTAGGCTGACTTTTCAGCTGTTTCACGACCTGCCAGAGTCAATCATCAGAAGTGTGGCTGCTTAACAACCCAATCTTATGTCGGGCTACTTAATCATTTTCAAACTGGAACCCAACGTAAATTCCAATTGTGAAACGACTGAAATTGCGATAGCTGGCAAAAGACGGGTTGCTTTCTGTATGTCTGTGTTGCCATCTGTCCTTGGAGGCTAATTATCTTCTTGATTGCAGACTTGGCAATTGCAAATATTTGGCCGGATCATGCCGTGTAAACTTTGAAATATCTTTTTATCGATTTCGTTGGAGTCCATGATATTATCCGCATCTCATTTTTCTTGACAACAGCACAAAATTTATCAAGAAAAACAAAAAATTGAAGCTAGGCTGACTTTTCAGCTGTTTCACGACCTGTCAGAGTCAATCATCAGAAGTCTGGCTGCTTAACAACTCAATCTTATGTCGGGCTTCTTAATCATTTCAAAACTGGAACCCAACGTAAATTCCAATTGTGAAACGACTGCAATTGCGATAACTGGCATAAGACGGGTTGGTTTCTGTATCTCTGTGTTGCCATCTGTTGTTGGTGGCTAAGTGTCTTGATGATTGCAGACTTGACATTTGCAAATATTTGGCCGGATCATGCCTTGTAAATTTTTAAATTTCTTTTTATCGACCTGTAATGTCCTAACTGTTTGGGTCAGCGGGCTCAAGGTCGTAATTGAGCGAAAACGTTTGGGTCCTTGTTTTTTCAGATGCAATTAAAATACTTTAGATTTCGTTGGCGTCCATGATATTAGCCGCATCTCATATTACTTGACAACAGCACAAAATTTATAAAGAAAAACCAAATGGTGAAGCTAGGCTGACATTTCAGCTGTTTCACGACCTGCCAGAGTATATCATTGGAAGTCTGGCTGCTTACCAATTCAATCTTATGTCAGGCTACTTAATAATTTCAAAACTGTAACCCAACGTAAATTCCAATTGTGAAACGACTGCAATTGCGATAACTGGCATAAGACGGGTTGGTTTCTGTATCTCTGTGTTGCCATCTGTCCTTGGAGGCTAACTGTCTTCATGATTGCAGACTTGGCATTTGCAAATATTTGGCCGGATCATGCCGTGTAAATTCTGAAAATTCTTTTTATCGACCTGTAATGTCCTAACTGTGTGGGTCAGCGGGCTCAAGGTCGTGAGTGAGCGAAAAACGTTAGGGTCTTTGTTTTTTCAGCTGCGGTTAAAATACTTTAGATTTCGTTGGAGTCCATGATATTATCCGCATCTCATTTTACTTGACAGTAGCACAAAATTTATAAAGAAGAACCAAAAATTAAAGCTAGGCTGACTTTTCAGCTGTTTCATGACCTGCCAAAATCAATCATCAGAAGTCTGGCTGCTAAACAACTCAATCTTATGTCGGGCTGCTTCATCATTTTAAAACTGGAACAAAACGTAAATTCCAATAGTGAAACGACTGCAAGTAAGATATGTGGCATTAGACGGGTTGGTTTCTGTATCACTGTGCTGCCTATTCGTCCTTGTTTTTACAGTCGTGATTGAAATACTTTAATATTCCGTTGGAGTCCATGATATTAGCCTTATCTGTTTTTACTTGACAACTTCACAAAATTTATAAAGAAGAACCAGCTAGGCTGACTTCTCATCTGTTTCATCATCTCATCTTAATCATTTCAAAACTGGAACCCAACGTAATTTCCAATTGTGAAACGACTGCAATTGCGATAGCTGGCATAAGACGGGTTGGTTTCTGTATCTCTGTGTTGCCATCTGTTGTTGGTTTCTACTTGTCTTCATGATTGCAGACTTGACATTTGCAAATTTCTTTTAATCGAGCTGTAATGTTCTAACAGCTTGGGTCAGCGGGCTCAAGATCGTAAGTGAGCGAAAACGTTTGGGTCCTTGTTTTTTCAGATGCAATTGAAATACTTTAGATTTCGTTGGTGTCCATGGTATTAGCCGCATCTCATTTTATCTGACAACAGCTCAAAATTTATAATGAAAAACAAAAAATTGAAGAAAGACTGACTTTTCAGCTGTCTCACGACCTGCCATAATCAATCATCAGAGTTCTGGCTGCTTAACAACTCAATCTTATGTCGGGCTACTTAATCATTTCAAAACTGGAACCTAACGTAAATTCCAATTGTGAAACGACTGCAATTGCGATAGCTGGCATAAGACGGGTTGGTTTCTGTATCTCTGTGTTGCCATCTGTCCTTGGAGGCTAATTGTCTTCATGATTGCAGACTTGGCATTTACAAATATTTGCAATTACTTTATTCCGTTGGAGTCCATGATATTAGCCTTATCTGTTTTTCCTTGACAACGGCACAAAATTTATAAAGCAGAACCATAAGTTGGAGCTAGGCTGACTTCTCAGCTATCTCACGACCTGCCGGAGTCAATCATCAGAAGTCTGGCTGCTTAACAACTCAATCTTAAGTCATGCTACTTAATCATTTCAGAACTGGAACCCAACGTAAATTCCAATTGTGAAACGACTGCAATTGCGATAGCTGGCATACGACGGGTTAGTTTCTGTATCTCTGTGTTGCCATCTGTTGTTGGTGGCTAATTGTCTTCATGATTGCAGACTTGACATTTGCAAATTTCTTTTTATCGAGCTGTAATGTTCTAACTGTTTGGGTCAGCGGGCTCAAGGTCGTAAGTGAGCGAAAACGTTTGAGTCTTTGTTTTTTCATCTGCTATTGAAATACTTTAGCTTTCGTTGGAGTCTATGATATTATCCGCATCTCATTTAACTTGACAACAGCACAAAATTTATAAAAAAAAGAATCAAAAATTAAAGCTAGGCTGACTTCTCAGCTGTTTCACGACCTGCCAGAGTCAATCATCAGAAGTCTGGCTGCTTAACAACTCAATCTTATGTCGGGCTACTTAATCATTTCAAAACTGGAACCCAACGTAATTTCCAATTGTGAAACGACTGCAATTGCGATAGCTGGCATAAGACGGGCTGGTTTCTGTATCTCTGTGTTGCCATCTGTTGTTGGTTTCTACTTGTCTTCATGATTGCAGACTTGACATTTGCAAATTTCTTTTTATTGAGCTGTAATGTTCTAACAGCTTGGGTCAGCGGGCTGAAGATCGTAAGTGAGCGAAAACGTTTGGGCCCTTGTTTTTTCAGATGCAATTGAAATACTTTAGATTTCGTTGGCGTCCATGGTATTAGCCGCATCTCATTTTATCTGACAACAGCTCAAAATTTATAATGAAAAACAAAAAATTGAAGAAAGACTGACTTTTCAGCTGTCTCACGACCTGCCATAGTCAATCATCAGAGTTCTGGCTGCTTAACAACTCAATCTTATGTCGGGCTACTTAATCATTTCAAAACTGGAACCCAACGTAAATTCCAATTGTGAAACGACTGCAATTGCGATAGCTGGCAGAAGACGGGTTGGTTTCTGTATCTCTGTGTTGTCATCTGTCCTTGGAGGCTAATAGTCTTCATGATTGCAGACTTGGCATTTACAAATATTTGCAATTGCTTTATTCCGTTGGAGTCCATGATATTAGCCTTATCTGTTTTTCCTTGACAACGGCACAAAATTTATAAAGCAGAACCATAAGTTGGAGCTAGGCTGACTTCTCAGCTATCTCACGACCTGCCGAAGTCAATCATCAGAAGTCTGGCTGCTTAACAACTCAATCTTATGTCGGGCTACTTAATCATTTCAAAACTGGAACCCAACGTAATTTCCAATTGTGAAACGACTGCAATTGCGATAGCTGGCATAAGACGGGTTGGTTTCTGTATCTCTGTGTTGCCATCTGTTGTTGGTTTCTACTTGTCTTCATGATTGCAGACTTGACATTTGCAAATTTCTTTTTATCGAGCTGTAATGTTCTAACAGCTTGGGTCAGCGGGCTCAAGATCGTAAGTGATCGAAAACGTTTGGGTCCTTGTTTTTTCAGATGCAATTGAAATACTTTAGATTTCGTTGGCGTCCATGATATTAGCCGCATCTCATATTACTTGACAACAGCACAAAATTTATAAAGAAAAACCAAATGGTGAAGCTAGGCTGACATTTCAGCTGTTTCACGACCTGCCAGAGTATATCATTGGAAGTCTGGCTGCTTAACAATTCAATCTTATGTCGGGCTACTTAATAATTTCAAAACTGTAACCCAACGTAAATTCCAATTGTGAAACGACTGCAATTGCGATAACTGGCATAAGACGGGTTGGTTTCTGTATCTCTGTGTTGCCATCTGTCCTTGGAGGCTAATTGTCTTCATGATTGCAGACTTGGCATTTGCAAATATTTGCAAATACTTTAATATTCCGTTGGAGTCCATGATATTAGCCTTATCTGTTTTTACTTGACAAAGGCACAAAATTTATAAAGAAGAACCATAAGTTGAAGCTAGGCTGACTTCTCAGCTGTTTCATGACCTGCCGGAGTCAATCATCAGAAGTCTGGCTGCTTAACAACTCAATCTTATGTCGGGCTACTTAATCATTTCAAAACTGTGACCCAACGTAAATTCCAATTGTGAAATGACTGAATTTGCGATAGCTGGCATAAGACGGGTTGGTTTCTGTATCTCTGTGTTGCCATCTGTTGTTGGTGGCTAATTGTCTTCATGATTGCAGACTTGGCAATTGCAAATATTTGGCCGGATAAATTTTGAAATATCTTTTTATCGATTTCGTTGGAGTCCATGATATTATCCGCATCTCATTTTACTTGACAACAGCACAAAATTTATAAAGAAGAACCAAAAATTAAAGCTAGGCTGACTTTTCAGCTGTTTCATGACCTGCCAAAGTCAATCATCAGAAGTCTGGCTGCTTAACAACTCAATCTTATGTCATGCTACTTAATCATTTCAAAACTGGAACCCAACGTAAATTCCAATTGTGAAACGACTGCAATTGCGATAGCTGGCATAAGACGGGTTGGTTTCTGTATCTCTGTGTTGCCATCTGTCCTTGGAGGCTAATTGTCTTCATGATTGCAGACTTGGCATTTACAAATATTTGCAATTACTTTATTCCGTTGGAGTCCATGATATTAGCCTTATCTGTTTTAACTTGACAACGGCTCAAAATTTATAAAGCAGAACCATAAGTGGAAGCTAGGCTGACTTCTCAGCTGTTTCATGACCTGCCAGAGTCAATCATCATGTCAGGCTACTTAATCATTTCAAAACTGTAACCCAACGTAAATTAAAATTGTGAAACGCGTGAAATTGCGTAAGCTGGCATAAGACGGGTTGGTTTCTGTATCTCTGTGTTGCCATCTGTCCTTGGAGGCTAATTGTCTTCATGATTGCAGACTTGGCATTTGCAAATATTTGGCCGGATAAATTATGAAATATCTTTTTATCGATTTCGTTGGAGTCCATGATATTATCCGCATCTCATATTACTTGACAACAGCACAAAATTTATAAAGAAAAACAAAAAATTGAAGCTAGGCTGACTTTTCAGCTGTTTCACGACCTGTCAGAGTCAATCATCAGAAGTCTGGCTGCTTAGCAACTCAATCTTATGTCAGGCTACTTAATCACTTCAAAACTGGAACCCAACGTAAATTCCAATTGTGAAACGACTGCAATTGCGATAGCTGGCATAAGACGTGTTGGTTTCTGTATCTCTGTGTTGCCATCTGTTGTTGGTTTCTAATTTTCTTCATGATTGCAGACTTGACATTTGCGAATTTCTTTTTATCGAGCTGTAATGTTCTAACTGCTTGGGTCAGCGGGTTCAAGGTCGTAATTGAGCGAAAACGTTTGGGTCCTTGTTTTTTCAAATGCAATTGAAATACTTTAGATTTCGTTGGCGTCCATGGTATTAGCCGCATCTCATTTTATCTGACAACAGCTCAAAATTTATAATGAAAAACAAAAAATTGAAGAAAGACTGACTTTTCAGCTGTCTCACGACCTGCCATAGTCAATCATCAGAGTTCTGGCTGCTTAACAACTCAATCTTATGTCGGGCTACTTAATCATTTCAAAACTGGAACCCAACGTAAATTCCAATTGTGAAACGACTGCAATTGCGATAGCTGGCAGAAGACGGGTTGGTTTCTGTATCTCTGTGTTGTCATCTGTCCTTGGAGGCTAATAGTCTTCATGATTGCAGACTTGGCATTTACAAATATTTGCAATTGCTTTATTCCGTTGGAGTCCATGATATTAGCCTTATCTGTTTTTCCTTGACAACGGCACAAAATTTATAAAGCAGAACCATAAGTTGGAGCTAGGCTGACTTCTCAGCTATCTCACGACCTGCCGAAGTCAATCATCAGAAGTCTGGCTGCTTAACAACTCAATCTTATGTCGGGCTACTTAATCATTTCAAAACTGGAACCCAACGTAATTTCCAATTGTGAAACGACTGCAATTGCGATAGCTGGCATAAGACGGGTTGGTTTCTGTATCTCTGTGTTGCCATCTGTTGTTGGTTTCTACTTGTCTTCATGATTGCAGACTTGACATTTGCAAATTTCTTTTTATCGAGCTGTAATGTTCTAACAGCTTGGGTCAGCGGGCTCAAGATCGTAAGTGAGCGAAAACGTTTGGGTCCTTGTTTTTTCAGATGCAATTGAAATACTTTAGATTTCGTTGGCGTCCATGATATTAGCCGCATCTCATATTACTTGACAACAGCACAAAATTTATAAAGAAAAACCAAATGGTGAAGCTAGGCTGACATTTCAGCTGTTTCACGACCTGCCAGAGTATATCATTGGAAGTCTGGCTGCTTAACAATTCAATCTTATGTCGGGCTACTTAATAATTTCAAAACTGTAACCCAACGTAAATTCCAATTGTGAAACGACTGCAATTGCGATAACTGGCATAAGACGGGTTGGTTTCTGTATCTCTGTGTTGCCATCTGTCCTTGGAGGCTAATTGTCTTCATGATTGCAGACTTGGCATTTGCAAATATTTGCAAATACTTTAATATTCCGTTGGAGTCCATGATATTAGCCTTATCTGTTTTTACTTGACAAAGGCACAAAATTTATAAAGAAGAACCATAAGTTGAAGCTAGGCTGACTTCTCAGCTGTTTCATGACCTGCCGGAGTCAATCATCAGAAGTCTGGCTGCTTAACAACTCAATCTTATGTCGGGCTACTTAATCATTTCAAAACTGTGACCCAACGTAAATTCCAATTGTGAAATGACTGAATTTGCGATAGCTGGCATAAGACGGGTTGGTTTCTGTATCTCTGTGTTGCCATCTGTTGTTGGTGGCTAATTGTCTTCATGATTGCAGACTTGGCAATTGCAAATATTTGGCCGGATAAATTTTGAAATATCTTTTTATCGATTTCGTTGGAGTCCATGATATTATCCGCATCTCATTTTACTTGACAACAGCACAAAATTTATAAAGAAGAACCAAAAATTAAAGCTAGGCTGACTTTTCAGCTGTTTCATGACCTGCCAAAGTCAATCATCAGAAGTCTGGCTGCTTAACAACTCAATCTTATGTCATGCTACTTAATCATTTCAAAACTGGAACCCAACGTAAATTCCAATTGTGAAACGACTGCAATTGCGATAGCTGGCATAAGACGGGTTGGTTTCTGTATCTCTGTGTTGCCATCTGTCCTTGGAGGCTAATTGTCTTCATGATTGCAGACTTGGCATTTACAAATATTTGCAATTACTTTATTCCGTTGGAGTCCATGATATTAGCCTTATCTGTTTTAACTTGACAACGGCTCAAAATTTATAAAGCAGAACCATAAGTGGAAGCTAGGCTGACTTCTCAGCTGTTTCATGACCTGCCAGAGTCAATCATCATGTCAGGCTACTTAATCATTTCAAAACTGTAACCCAACGTAAATTAAAATTGTGAAACGCGTGAAATTGCGTAAGCTGGCATAAGACGGGTTGGTTTCTGTATCTCTGTGTTGCCATCTGTCCTTGGAGGCTAATTGTCTTCATGATTGCAGACTTGGCATTTGCAAATATTTGGCCGGATAAATTTTGAAATATCTTTTTATCGATTTCGTTGGAGTCCATGATATTATCCGCATCTCATATTACTTGACAACAGCACAAAATTTATAAAGAAAAACAAAAAATTGAAGCTAGGCTGACTTTTCAGCTGTTTCACGACCTGTCAGAGTCAATCATCAGAAGTCTGGCTGCTTAGCAACTCAATCTTATGTCAGGCTACTTAATCACTTCAAAACTGGAACCCAACGTAAATTCCAATTGTGAAACGACTGCAATTGCGATAGCTGGCATAAGACGTGTTGGTTTCTGTATCTCTGTGTTGCCATCTGTTGTTGGTTTCTAATTTTCTTCATGATTGCAGACTTGACATTTGCGAATTTCTTTTTATCGAGCTGTAATGTTCTAACTGCTTGGGTCAGCGGGTTCAAGGTCGTAATTGAGCGAAAACGTTTGGGTCCTTGTTTTTTCAGATGCAATTGAAATACTTTAGATTTCGTTGGCGTCCATGATATTAGCCGCATCTCATATTACTTGACAACAGCACAAAATTTATAAAGAAAAACCAAATGGTGAAGCTAGGCTGACATTTCAGCTGTTTCACGACCTGCCAGAGTATATCATTGGAAGTCTGGCTGCTTAACAATTCAATCTTATGTCAGGCTACTTAATCATTTCAAAACTGGAACCCAACGTAAATTCCAATTGTGAAACGACTGCAATTGCGATAGCTGGCATAAGACGGGTTGGTTTCTGTATCTCTGTGTTGCCATCTGTCCTTGGAGGCTAACTGTCTTCATGATTGCAGACTTGACATTTGCAAATATTTGGCCGGATCATGCCGTGTAAATTCTGAAAATTCTTTTTATCGACCTGTAATGTCCTAACTGTTTGGGTCAGCGGGCTCAAGGTCGTGAGTGAGCGAAAAACGTTTGGGTCTTTGTTTTTTCAGCTGCGGTTGAAATACTTTAGATTTCATTGGAGTCCATGGTATTAGCCGCATCTCATTTAATCTGACAACAGCTCAAAATTTATAATGAAAAACAAAAAATTAAGGCTAGGCTGACTTTTCAGCTATCTCAGGACATGCCGGAGTCAATCATCAGAAGTCTGGCTGCTTAACAACTCAATCTTATGTCATGCTACTTAATCATTTCAAAACTGGAACCCAACGTAAATTCCAATTGTGAAACGACTGCAATTGCGATAGCTGGCATAAGACGGGTTGGTTTCTGTATCTCTGTGTTGCCATCTGTCCTTGGAGGCTAATTGTCTTCATGATTGCAGACTTGGCATTTACAAATATTTGCAATTACTTTATTCCGTTGGAGTCCATGATATTAGCCTTATCTGTTTTTACTTGACAACGGCTCAAAATTTATAAAGCAGAACCATAAGTGGAAGCTAGGCTGACTTCTCAGCTGTTTCATGACCTGCCAGAGTCAATCATCAGAAGTCTGGCTGCTTAACAACTCAATCTTATGTCGGGCTACTTTATCATTTTAAAACTGGAACCCAACGTAAATTCCAATTGTGAAACGACTGCAATTGCGATAACTGGCATAAGACGGGTTGGTTTCTGTATCTCTGTGTTGCCATCTGTCCTTGGAGGCTAATTGTCTTCATGATTGCAGACTTGGCATTTGCAAATATTTGCAAATACTTTAATATTCCGTTGGAGTCCATGATATTAGCCTTATCTGTTTTTACTTGACAAAGGCACAAAATTTATAAAGAAGAACCATAAGTTGAAGCTAGGCTGACTTCTCAGCTGTTTCATGACCTGCCGGAGTCAATCATCAGAAGTCTGGCTGCTTAACAACTCAATCTTATGTCGGGCTACTTAATCATTTCAAAACTGTGACCCAACGTAAATTCCAATTGTGAAATGACTGAATTTGCGATAGCTGGCATAAGACGGGTTGGTTTCTGTATCTCTGTGTTGCCATCTGTTGTTGGTGGCTAATTGTCTTCATGATTGCAGACTTGGCAATTGCAAATATTTGGCCGGATAAATTTTGAAATATCTTTTTATCGATTTCGTTGGAGTCCATGATATTATCCGCATCTCATATTACTTGACAACAGCACAAAATTTATAAAGAAAAACAAAAAATTGAAGCTAGGCTGACTTTTCAGCTGTTTCACGACCTGTCAGAGTCAATCATCAGAAGTCTGGCTGCTTAGCAACTCAATCTTATGTCAAGCTACTTAATCACTTCAAAACTGGAACCCAACGTAAATTCCAATTGTGAAACGACTGCAATTGCGATAGCTGGCATAAGATGTGTTGGTTTCTGAATCTCTGTGTTGCCATCTGTTGTTGGTTTCTAATTTTCTTCATGATTGCAGACTTGACAT
Organism: Hirtodrosophila duncani; assembly: GCA_037043425.1. Classification (NCBI taxonomy): domain Eukaryota; kingdom Metazoa; phylum Arthropoda; class Insecta; order Diptera; family Drosophilidae; genus Hirtodrosophila; species Hirtodrosophila duncani. Next base: position 6,045 of record JBAMBM010000590.1, on the reverse strand, counting down.
TTGCGAATTTCTTTTTATCGAGCTGTAATGTTCTAACTGCTTGGGTCAGCGGGTTCAAGGTCGTAATTGAGCGAAAACGTTTGGGTCCTTGTTTTTTCAGATGCAATTGAAATACTTTAGATTTCGTTGGCGTCCATGATATTAGCCGCATCTCATATTACTTGACAACAGCACAAAATTTATAAAGAAAAACCAAATGGTGAAGCTAGGCTGACATTTCAGCTGTTTCACGACCTGCCAGAGTATATCATTGGAAGTCTGGCTGCTTAACAATTCAATCTTATGTCAGGCTACTTAATCATTTCAAAACTGGAACCCAACGTAAATTCCAATTGTGAAACGACTGCAATTGCGATAGCTGGCATAAGACGGGTTGGTTTCTGTATCTCTGTGTTGCCATCTGTCCTTGGAGGCTAATTGTCTTCATGATTGCAGACTTGGCATTTGCAAATATTTGCAAATACTTTAATATTCCGTTGGAGTCCATGATATTAGCCTTATCTGTTTTTACTTGACAACGGCACAAAATTTATAAAGCAGAACCATAGGTTGGAGCTAGGCTGACTTCTCAGCTGTTTCATGACCTGCCGGAGTCAATCATCAGAAGTCTGGCTGCTTAACAACTCAATCTTATGTCGGGCTACTTAATAATTTCAAAACTGTAACCCAACGTAAATTCCAATTGTGAAACGACTGCAATTGCGATAACTGGCATAAGACGGGTTGGTTTCTGTATCTCTGTGTTGCCATCTGTTGTTGGTGGCTAAGTGTCTTGATGATTGCAGACTTGACATTTGCAAATTTCTTTTTATCGAGCTGTAATGTTCTAACTGTTTGGGTCAGCGGGCTCAAGGTCGTGAGTGAGCGAAAACGTTTGAGTCTTTGTTTTTTCATCTGCGATTGAAATACTTTAGATTTCGTTGGAGTCTATGATATTATCCGCATCTCATTTAACTTGACAACAGCACAAAATTTATAAAGAAGAACCAAAAATTAAAGCTAGGCTGACTTTTCAGCTGTTTCACGACCTGCCAGAGTCAATCGTCAGAAGTCTGGCTGCTTAACAACTCAATCTTATGTCGGGCTACTTAATCATTTCAAAACTGGAACCCAACGTAATTTTCCAATTGTGAAACGACTGCAATTGCGATAGCTGGCATAAGACGGGTTGGTTTCTGTATCTCTGTGTTGCCATCTGTTGTTGGTTTCTACTTGTCTTCATGATTGCGGACTTGACATTTGCAAATTTCTTTTTATCGAGCTGTAATGTTCTAACAGCTTGGGTCAGCGGGCTCAAGATCGTAAGTGGCTTGAAAACGTTTGGGTCCTTGTTTTTTCAGATGCAATTGAAATACTTTAGATTTCGTTGGAGTCCATGATATTATCCGCATCTCATTTAACTTGACAACAGCACAAAATTTATAAAGAAGAACCAAAAATTAAAGCTAGGCTGACTTCTCAGCTATCTCACGACCTGCCAGAGTCAATCATCAGAAGTCTGGCTGCTTAACAACTCAATCTTATGTCGGGCTACTTAATAATTTCAAAACTGTAACCCAACGTAAATTCCAATTGTGAAACGACTGCAATTGCGATAACTGGCATAAGACGGGTTGGTTTCTGTATCTCTGTGTTGCCATCTGTCCTTGGAGGCTAATTGTCTTCATGATTGCAGACTTGGCATTTGCAAATATTTTCAAATACTTTAATATTCCGTTGGAGTCCATGATATTAGCCTTATCTGTTTTTCCTTGACAACGGCACAAAATTTATAAAGCAGAACCATAGGTTGGAGCTAGGCTGACTTCTCAGCTGTTTCATGACCTGCCGGAGTCAATCATCAGAAGTCTGGCTGCTTAACAACTCAATCTTATGTCGGGCTACTTAATAATTTCAAAACTGTAACCCAACGTAAATTCCAATTGTGAAACGACTGCAATTGCGATAACTGGCATAAGACGGGTTGGTTTATGTATCTCTGTGTTGCCATCTGTTGTTGGTGGCTAAGTGTCTTGATGATTGCAGACTTGACATATATATGGCCGGACAAATATTTGGCCGGATCATGCCTTGTAAATTTTGAAATTTCTTTTTATCGACCTGTAATGTCCTAACTGTTTGGGTCAGCGGGCTCAATGTCGTGAGTGAGCGAAAACGTTATAGTCTTTGTTTTTTCAGATGCGATTGAAATACTTTAGATTTCGTTGGAGTCCATGATATTAGCCGCATCTCATATTACTTGACAACAGCACAAAATTTATAAAGAAAAACCAAATGTTGAAGCTAGGCTGACATTTCAGCTGTTTCACGACCTGCCAGAGTATATCATTGGATGTCTGGCTGCTTAACAACTCAATCTTATGTCGGGCTACTTAATCATTTTAAAACTGGAACCCAATGTAAATTTCAATTCTGATACGACTGCACTTGCGATAGCTGGCATAAGACGGGTTGGTTTCCGTATCTCTGTGTTGCCTATTCGTCTTTGTTTTTCAGTCGTGATTGAAATACTTTAATATTCCGTTGGAGTCCATGATATTAGCCTTATCTGTTTTTACTTGACAAAGGCACAAAATTTATAAAGAAGAACCATAAGTTGAAGCTAGGCTGACTTCTCAGCTGTTTCATGACCTGCCAGAGTCAATCATCAGAAGTCTGGCTGCTTAACAACTCAATCTTATGTCGGGCTACTTAATCATTTTAAAACTGGAACCCAACGTAAATTCCAATTGTGAAACGACTGAAATTGCGATAGCTGGCAAAAGACGGGTTGCTTTCTGTATCTCTGTGTTGCCATCTGTCCTTGGAGGCTAATTATCTTCTTGATTGCAGACTTGGCAATTGCAAATATTTGGCCGGATCATGCCGTGTAAATTTTGAAATATCTTTTTATCGATTTCGTTGGAGTCCATGATATTATCCGCATCTCATATTACTTGACAACAGCACAAAATTTATAAAGAAAAACAAAAAATTGAAGCTAGGCTGACTTTTCAGCTGTTTCACGACTTGTCAGAGTCAATCATCAGAAGTCTGGCTGCTTAGCAACTCAATCTTATGTCAGGCTACTTAATCACTTCAAGACTGGAACCCAACGTAAATTCCAATTGTGAAACGACTGCAATTGCGATAGCTGGCATAAGACGGGTTGGTTTCTGTATCTCTGTGTTGCCATCTGTCCTTGGAGGCTAATTGTCTTCATGATTGCAGACTTGGCATTTACAAATATTTGCAATTACTTTATTCCGTTGGAGTCCATGATATTAGCCTTATCTAATTTTCCTTGACAACGGCACAAAATTTATATAGCAGAACCATAAGTTGGAGCTAGGCTGACTTCTCAGCTATCTCACGACCTGCCGGAGTCAATCATCAGAAGTCTGGCTGCTTAACAACTCAATCTTATGTCGGGCTACTTAATCATTTCAAAACTGGAACCCAACGTAATTTCCAATTGTGAAACGACTGCAATTGCGATAGCTGGCATAAGACGGGTTGGTTTCTGTATCTCTGTGTTGCCATCTGTCCTTGGAGGCTAATTGTCTTCATGATTGCAGACTTGACATTTGCAAATTTCTTTTTATCGAGCTGTAATGTTCTAATAGCTTGGGTCAGCGGGCTCAAGATCGTAAGTGAGCGAAAACGTTTGGGTCCTTGTTTTTTCAGATGGCATTGAAATACTTTAGATTTCGTTAGTTAATCATCAGAGTTCTGGCTGCTTAACAACTCAATCTTATGTCGGGCTACTTAATCATTTCAAAACTGGAACCCAACGTAAATTCCAATTGTGAAACGACTGCAATTGCGATAGCTGGCATAAGACGGGTTGGTTTCTGTATCTCTGTGTTGTCATCTGTCCTTGGAGGCTAATTGTCTTCATGATTGCAGACTTGGCATTTACAAATATTTGCAATTACTTTATTCCGGTGGAGTCCATGATATTAGCCTTATCTGTTTTTCCTTGACAACGGCACAAAATTTATAAAGCAGAACCATAAGTTGGAGCTAGGCTGACTTCTCAGCTATCTCACGACCTGCCGGACTCAATCATCAGAAGTCTGGCTGCTTAACAACTCAATCTTATGTCGGGCTACTTAATCATTTCAAAACTGGAACCCAACGTAATTTCCAATTGTGAAGCGACTGCAATTGCGATAGCTGGCAAAAGACGGGTTGGTTTCTGTATCTCTGTGTTGCCATCTGTCATTGGAGGCTAATTGTCTTCATGATTGCAGACTTGACATTTGCAAATTTCTTTTTATCGAGCTGTAATGTTCTAACAGCTTGGGTCAGCGGGCTCAAGATCGTAAGTGAGCGAAAACGTTTGGGTCCTTGTTTTTTCAGATGCAATTGAAATACTTTAGATTTCGTTGGCGTCCATGGTATTAGCCGCATCTCATTTTATCTGACAACAGCTCAAAATTTATAATGAAAAACAAAAAATTGAAGAAAGACTGACTTTTCAGCTGTCTCACGACCTGCCATAGTCAATCATCAGAGTTCTGGCTGCTTAACAACTCAATCTTATGTCGGGCTACTTAATCATTTCAAAACTGGAACCCAACGTAAATTCCAATTGTGAAACGACTGCAATTGCGATAGCTGGCATAAGACGGGTTGGTTTCTGTATCTCTGTGTTGCCATCTGTCCTTGGAGGCTAATTGTCTTCATGATTGCAGACATGGCATTTGCAAATATTTGCAAATACTTTAATATTCCGTTGGAGTCCATGATATTAGCCTTATCTGTTTTTCCTTGACAACGGAACAAAATTTATAAAGCAGAACCATAAGTTGGAGCTAGGCTGACTTCTCAGCTATCTCACGACCTGCCGGAGTCAATCATCAGAAGTCTGGCTGCTTAACAACTCAATCTTATGTCGGGCTACTTAATAATTTCAAAACTGTAACCCAACGTAAATTCCAATTGTGAAACGACTGCAATTGCGATAGCTGGCATAAGACGGGTTGGTTTCTGTATCTCTGTGTTGCCATCTGTCCTTGGAGGCTAATTGTCTTCATGATTGCAGACTTGGCATTTGCAAATATTTGCAAATACTTTAATATTCCGTTGGAGTCCATGATATTAGCCTTATCTGTTTTTCCTTGACAACGGCACAAAATTTATAAAGCAGAACCATAAGTTGGAGCTAGGCTGACTTCTCAGCTGTTTCATGACCTGCCGGAGTCAATCATCAGAAGTCTGGCTGCTTAACAACTCAATCTTATGTCGAGCTACTTAATAATTTCAAAACTGTAACCCAACGTAAATTCCAATTGTGAAACGACTGCAATTGCGATAACTGGCATAAGACGGGTTGGTTTATGTATCTCTGTGTTGCCATCTGTTGTTGGTGGCTAAGTGTCTTGATGATTGCAGACTTGACATATATATGGCCGGACAAATATTTGGCCGGATCATGCCTTGTAAATTTTGAAATTTCTTTTTATCGACCTGTAATGTCCTAACTGTTTGGGTCAGCGGGCTCAATGTCGTGAGTGAGCGAAAACGTTATAGTCTTTGTTTTTTCAGATGCGATTGAAATACTTTAGATTTCGTTGGAGTCCATGATATTAGCCATATCTGTTTTTACTTGACAACGGCACAAAATTTATAAAGAAGAACCATAAGTTGAAGCTAGGCTGACTTCTCAGCTGTTTCATGATCTGCCAGAGTCAATCATCAGAAGTCTGGCTGCTTAACAACTCAATCTTATGTCGGGCTACTTAATCATTTTAAAACTGGAACCCAATGTAAATTCCAATTGTGATACGACTGCACTTGCGATAGCTGGCATAAGACGGATTGGTTTCCGTATCTCTGTGTTGCCTATTCGTCTTTGTTTTTCAGTCGTGATTGAAATACTTTAATATTCCGTTGGAGTCCATGATATTAGCCGCACCTCATTTTACTTGACACAAAGAAAAACCAAAAATTGAAGCTAGGCTGACTCCTCAGCTGTATCATGACCTACCAGAGTCAATCATCAGAAGCCGTGCTGCTTAACAATTCCATCTTATGTCAGGCTACTTAATCATTTTAAAA
>JBAMBM010000584.1:3445000-3617741 GCA_037043425.1 Hirtodrosophila duncani | reverse complement strand
CCACCACCACCACCACCACCACCACCACCACCACCACCACCACCACCACTACTACTACCACCACTACTACTACTACTACTACTACTACTACTACTACTACTACTACTACTACTACTACTACTACTACTACTACTACTACTACTACTACTACTACTACTACTACTACTACTACTACTACTACTACTACTACTACTACTACTACTACTACTACTACTACTACTACTACTACTACTACTACTACTACTACTACTACTACTACTACTACTACTACTACTACTACTACTACTATTACTACTACTACTACTACTACTCCTACTACTACTTGGCAAACACTGGATAAGCCTCTCTCTAAGATCTGGCTCGCTTTCAACGTGAAGCTTATGAGAGAGAACACCTAATTCCTATATTAATCTTCTTAGTAAGGAAGCTGAGCCTTCACAAGTATAAATTCCTTATAGGAATATAAAGATGTAGAGCAATTCCTCTCCTCAGCGGGGTTTTTCTAAACAAACTTTTCAGAAATAACCAACCTGGAGGATAGCTACTTGGTTAGTCTCATGAAGGCAATCAGGGAACATTGATGAAATCCTCGACTTAATCCAACTCTGTTTTATAGAAGTTTTGAAGGCTTTCTTTAATACGAATATAACTTCTCTTTAAGATCTATGAATTAGAAAACAATAATGGAAGGAAACATAGTATTTTTTGTAGTATTTTTTACGATTGCAAACTAAGTGTTCCGCATCGTATAAATAATAGAATCATTCAGCATTTTGGCATCGCAGCCCATCTTCGAACAGCTTCGCACATTCACGTGTGTAAAAGGACGCATATGTTCGGCCCCCAGGGGGCTATGGCTGGCGAATCCTGCTCTAGATATGTACGGAAATCAATGTGTAAATACTTTACTTTATATTCTCATTTATGTACCTTTGTAAGAAGATAGAGATTTTTGAGGTTTAGGCAACAATGCCTGCTGTAAAACCGTTGATATTTCTTTAGTTTTCTGTGAAATGTTCGTGTAGAGCATCGCTGAGAGGTAAGCAATTGAAGCTTTATATTGAAGCGTTCATGTAAATATCAAAATCTCTAGAGTTTTCAGTTTCAGTTTTTATAAGAATCATAATATTTGAAAAAAAGAATCATAATTCTTCAAGTAATCTATTATATAATGGTCAATCATTTGAAGAACTAATACAAAAGCAGCTTAAACAAGACATTTGTTCATAAATAATTACAGTTGAACAACTTCACTAATTAGGTATAAATATACATACGTAGATAAAACAGGAATAGTTATTCAGTTGTCATTTTATTTCGAAATCATTTAATATTTGATTTCTGCATTTGTTGTGATTTCTTACCCCTATGAATTTTGGTTTTGTTAAACTGGTTGACGTTCAACTGAAGACGGTCATAGAACGAGTTAATTTTAATCTATGGCAAACAAGTTTGGGTTCCATTTTCATTGGATACGAAGAACTGAGTATAAAAGATGCAAAACGTAGACAATACCGCATCAGTCTTACAAGTTCCTTAGTCTGACAACCGAAAAACCAAATTCAAGATGTTCAAAATCGTAAGTATTCGCAACTCGAGCCTGATCAACAGGATTCGAATCTCATGGTTTGGTGGATATCTCCTTGCAGCTGATGATTTGCGCTCTTGCTGCTCTCGTGGCGGCCAACTACGAGACCGATGTTGTTGAGCGACAAAGTGATGTGAAACCCGATGGTTTCGTTAATATCTTGAGACTGGCCGATGGAAGCTACAGCGTACAAAAGGGTGATGAGCATGGCGCCCACCAGGGTTCCTATGAATTTGTTGCGCCTGGGGGTGAGGTTGTGAAGGTCGACTATGTAGCCAATGAGAACGGTTACCAGCCCCAAAGTGAGTGGCTGCCCACTCCACCACCAATTCCAGAGGCAATCCTTCGTTCAATCGAATACATTGCCGCCCATCCTTCTAAGGATGAACATCATTAAGATGATCTTCGTTGAATTTGGAACCCTTGGTCTACTGCGACCTCTTTATGTTACGAGCAAAATTTAATAATTCGAATAAATGCAAATGTTTATATCAATTTGAACAGCTTTACTGGGAAATCAGCAAAATAGGCCAAATTTTTATAGAGGCTTTTAGGAAAGGATATTTCTGAGACACCATAAAAGTGTGTATGTACTCTCTCAATAGAAAAGCTTCTATTGAAAAGCTTCAACAACCAAAGCACATATGTAAAGCTTGCTTTGACGATATTGAGTACGCTCTATATTGGCGAAAGCGTGCTTGGCTTAGGCGTTGTGCTAGCGGTCGAATGTCGAATGTTCTGGGTTCGAAGTCCAGCTTGGGCTACAGCAAAATATAATAATTTATACTTATTTCAGCTAAATATTTTAAAGTTACAATTGGGGTTTGTCTGTTCTAGAGGCATCTATGTCAACTTTGGTAAATTTGATCCAGATCGGGCCACTATTTCTTATGTTGTCATCCACATTTACTTTGTATTCATTGATCAAATTTCATTCAGAACGAAGAGCTGTATCCCACAGCCCACATATAACCAATGAGAGACCGAAATGAGATCGAAACAGAGAATTGAAACTTTGTGATTGCAAACGTGCAACGTTTACTCAGCATTTCTACGAAGTTCAGCTTTATATGTTTATGTTTTCGCTTTCATTATTTCCTGTTTTCGTGGCTATCATTTTGTTCGTTCAAGGCAACATTGAAAAGTGAGCGCCCGCAAATTGTGAAAGAGAAAAAGTGAGAACGAAAACATATATTAAGCAAGCGTGTTTAGAGTCCTCTCTCTCTCGCTCTCTCTCTGTCTTAAATTTTAAGCTGATTATGTCAAACGTTTAAGTTTTAGGTAATAAAGAAAGTAAAAGCAAATGTGGGCACACGCTCTTTAACCTATATGAATCGAAACTTAATATACCCTCTTTTTCGTGAACAGGATATTTCAGCGAGCGATCGACTAATATAAGCAAGAGAGGAAGGCTAACTTCGGGTAACCGAAGCTTACATACACTTGCAGAGTCGGTTGAAATTCGGTCAGCTTACGAGGATGCTTTTAAGACTGATAATTTCCCAACTTGGTTTAATTCGAATAAAAAAAACTGCGTTATAAAAGTGCATTCCTAATCTATTCTAATCGGTCGCTTATATGGGAGCTATATAAAATAGTGACCCGATCTGGAATGACTTTGGTCAGCAAAAGTAGGGCTTCTAAAACTGACATTTACCAAATTTGGTTCAATTTGGATAAAAAGCAATCAGTTTTGCAATACTAAGAGTTCATTCCGAGTCGGTCGGTTATATGGGGGCTACGTGATATAGTCGTACCATCTCGACGATTTGTACATGTGAGTAGCCTTCAGCAGAAAGAAGTCTATGGCGAAAATTACAAACTGATAACCTTAAAACTGAGAGACTAATTCACATACAGACAGACGGACAGACACACAGACGGACGTGTCTATATCGACTCCACTTGGCATGCTGATCAGGAATATATATACTTAATGGGGTCGGAGATGCTTCCTTCTATGCGTTACAAATGTCGTAACAAAACTATACTACCCTCTGCAAGGTTATACAAATGATATCAAGATAAGTTCATCAAATCAAATTCAAGCAGATGAACTTGCTTGTGGCGTCAATGTTAGTCTAGCAAAACCCGTTCATCATCCACGGAAAGACACCAAGTCTATGAATATAAATGTCGAATTTATAATAAGATGTTAACACACGCAGTCATAAATTGTTGAAAATATGTATTTATAGAGATTTAATGAGCTGTTATGTTTGGATATGTTAAAATAAATAGAAGTGGCATTTCTGGAGAAAATATTCTCTTTTGAAGAGCTGAAGCTGAAGCTTCAATTCAGTTTACTGTTTGGCCTGTACATTGTTCGACAGTCAGCTGAAAGAAGAACTTGTTTTTGTAAATTTATAATTCCCACACAATGTTTATGTTTTTTCTCACAATTTAAGCCTATTTTCAAAATGTTATGAAATGGTTTGTGTTGTACGACTACCAAAACTTTCGCTTTTGGATGGGCCCCTTGCCATACGTGGTGCTCCTAGAACCCAAGTATGTGGAGGTAAATATTCCCTCAAGACCTTATATATATTTCCATTTGAAAAGTGAAAGTGCTCTTGTCTTCTCCTTAGCAAGTTTTGAGCAGCAATACCTTGACTTACAAATACGATCCGTATCATTTGCTATATCCCTGGTTGGGGAATGGCCTGCTAACGTCAAATGATCACCACTGGCTGCTGCATAGGAAGATGATCACGCCCTCGTTTCACTTCCGTATACTTAAGGATTTCCTCCATGTGATGAACGAGACCAGCGATAGATTCATGGCTCTGTTGACTCACGAGGCGGCTGCCGCACCAAATCAGCTGCTGGAAATCCAGAGTCTGGTTGCCAGGAGTACCATCGATATTATATGCGGTGGGTAATGGTGGAAGATGAATGCTTAAATTTGGTTTAAATTTATATGTCACTCTATAGAAACCGCCATGGGCACACGGGTCAACAGCATTGAAGGCCAACCATCAGAAATTGTGGCTGCCATTGATACCCTCTGTCAGGTTATTCCCGAGCGTTTGGTATCTGTGTTTAAGCGGCTGCACTTATTCTACAGATTCACCTCATTCTATTCGAGAGAGCAAGAGGCTCTCAACATTCTAAAACGAGAGTTTGCCAAGGTGGGTGTAGGACCTGGAGATTTGATCAGTGTTTATCATGTTATCACTTCTTGCAGATCATTGAGGAGCGTCGTCGTCTGCTTGAGACCTCGAACAGCAAGTCATCGTCTCATCACTTAAACGACGACCTGGACTCCAAGCGTCCCAAAATGGCATTCCTCGATAATCTTCTGACCGCTGAAGTGGAGGGCAAACCATTGACATTTCAACAAATATTTGAAGAAGTTTCCACATTTATGTTTGAGGTGAGTTGGAAAGTTTATACAACTTTTTTTGGCTCCGTCCAATTAAGGCTGATAAACTTGCTGACCAAACGGCAACGAGAAGCTTTTGCAACTTGCACAAACTTCAAAACACGTGCAATTCGCAAACAAGAAAACAAATGTAAAGGAAAAATGTTTATGACATCATCAAAATTTTATGTTCAGAGATGTTCAAAATGATGTTGGCTGTTTTAAAATGCCATCTCCAAACTCAAATAGTTATTTTTTCGAACTATTTTTCTAAGCTCATTTAGAGTATATCATGGATACCGTAGAGTGCTCACCCTGACTCCCTTTTTTCATCTTATTTATTAAAGAAGAGCTACACAGGCGTGTGTCGTTCTTCTACAAGCACTTTCGTATTACATATTCTATCGATATATACCGATAAATTGTATCGAAATCTCTATAAAAGTATAAACATATCTCAAAATGTCGATATTCAGAAAGCGATATATTAATATGTCAATAAATCTATTTCGATAACTCAACATATTGATATACATATACCGATATCACCATATATTGCTAAATTATCCTACTTATAACAACTATTTCCACACCAATATTCTGCTCTCGACTTTCCCCACGCCCATGTTAGTGTTCTGTTATATATTTTTTGAAATATATATATCGATAAATGGGTTGTACTACTTCGATACAAAGTTTTTGCCCTTCTTCTGGCCCATATTAATATTTTAAAGTCGTCCAAATCAATGGATATATCGATATATCGGATATTCAACGTGACATATAGCTCTTGATCTTACCTTTGTCAATATTAGATATATATCGAAATATATCAGGAAAGATATATATCGATAAATTGGTTATTCTTATCCGATATAATGTTTTTTACCTTCTTCTGGTCGATATTAATTTTTTAAAGTTTTCCAATCTAATTGATGTATCGATATTTATCGATATAAATCGACATATTGGTTTTCCAAAATGAAATATAGCTCTTGACTTTGAAAACATTATTGCATTGATTGCACACCGATAATTTGGGGTCTTGTACAAATGCATAACTTTTGAACATCCCTTCTTCGATATAAGTATGTACACTGAAAAAATGATTTCACAACGACATCGATTTATATAAATAGATAAAATTGAATATATTTGTTTCTTTATGTATCGATATATAGCTTTTCCACTTTTCTCTTCCGATATTAGTACATTTTCAACATTCTTACAAAACGATAAACATCGATATATAGCACCTTGTTGCGGCTCTCTTTGAGAAGTCTCTCTTTTTGCTTCCCCTTCGTTTCACTTTCACTTTTCATATACTAACGATTTTCCTCAGGTACTATCCCACCCTTGGTCTCTTTCTATGGATTTTAACACTTTATGATGTTATTAATCTACCTTTCATTGACCTCCTCCAGGGTCACGATACAACCTCTTCCGCCATTACCTTTGCCATTTACTGTCTGGCCTGGACGCCGCATGCCCAGCAACGGGCCTATGAGGAGCAGCAACGTATATACGGCGATGATCGCAAACGTCATCCCACGGATGAGGAGATGCATGATATGAAATATTTGGAGTTGGTAATAAAGGAAACACTCCGTTTGTTTCCCAGTGTGCCGTTTATCTTTCGCACCTTGAGACAGGAGACACATATTTGTAAGTGATGGAATAACTATCTAAGATTCTACTCCAGCATAATGATGACCTCTTGTTACAGTGGACAAAGTGATACCAAAGGGCACCACCATATCCTTGCCCCTCATTGCCATGGGTCACTGTCCGCAAAGCTTTCCGAATAGTGAAGAATTTCAACCCGAGCGTTTCGAGAGCGCCGAAAGGACTCAATCGAATGCCTTTGACTCTGTGCCATTTAGTGCTGGTCCCAGAAATTGCATAGGTGATTTGATAAGAGGGTTATATATGGTCTATCCTTAAACTAATTATATTCTATGTAATTCTATACTTCAGGTCAAAAGTTTGCCATGCTTGAGATGAAGGTGACGTTGTCCAAACTGCTGCGAAGCTTTAAGATATTACCAGCGCCATTGGCCAAGCAGAACATAGCGCAGGTGTTTCAAGCGGACTATAAGCCGGGCGAACAGGAACTGAAGCTGCATATGCCCATAACGCTCAAGTCGATGACTGGAGTGCCTGTGAGATTGCTAGCGAGATAAGATTTAAGGCTTAGGTATTATGATATTATACTCATGAAATTTATTATTTTAATAAATATTTTTCTAAAGGTAAAATATAATTCTAAGAAAATGTACACCGTTCGATATGAACTGGTTCATTGGGCTAGTTTTCTATAGGAAAAATTTGATTGCTGAGCATATCAGATAATGCTGCTTAAACATCAAAAGCACATTGGCCGAACAGATTCGCCTTTTTACACACATGGAAGACGAAGCTCAACGAACTTGAACTAATGATCTCCACTCGAATGAGAGCTCAAGACTTTTCCCTATGCCTCAACAGTTCGTTTTCTTAGTCGAATTTGAATACCATTTTCGGATTTGAGTGTGACACGTATGTTCAATATGGGATCATATTCGCTCGCTGGCACACAATCCATACGGGAATGATCATTGATTCCTGGCGGCAGGCCATCCACAGCAGGTAGGATTTCAAAGTGACGCACCAACAGTGAGAGGAGCGACTGCAGTTGATACATGGCAAACTTTTCAGCTGCAAAGAAAGATAAACTGTGACTTTTTCTGTCTGGATTTCTGGTGACATCTATGTCTTAACCTACCTATACATCCCCTGGGTCCGGCGCTGAATGGCACACTCTTGAATGCCTGGAGGCCGCCCTCTCTGCTGGTGGTTTGCTCAAAACGCTCTGGCCTAAAAATGGTGGGCTCTTCGAAGTAGCGTTCATTGTAGCCCATGGCAATCAGGCACATGATAACAGTGGTGCGCTTGGCCACCTTTGTGCCATCTGTATGAGGAAACAGGAGAGGTCAGGAAATATATACGAAAACTATATCCTGGCCTACTTACTGATGTCAATGGCCTTGCGGTTGGTTCGTGCAATCAGCGGCACTGAGGGATATAGACGTAGTGTCTCCCTTATAACCAGCTCCAGATAGCTCATTTGGTTCAGCCTTGCTATATCTGCCTCTCCCTCCAGATCCTTGTTAAATATACGCTGCTGCTCTTCGTATACCTTTTGCTGTATATGCGGGTGGCGGGAGAGAGTGTATAGGGTGAAGGAGAGGGCGGCAGCCACTGGATCATGGCCCTAAGAGTTTAAGAACGTGATAATTGTGATGCTGCTGAAACGTAACAAAACTTACAGTAAAGATAAATGTGGACAACTCCTCGATAATCTCACGTTCCTTTAAAGCGCGACCATCCAACTTGGCAGCCAATAGGACATCCAGAAATGGCTTATTAATGGTTTGCTCAGGTTTTTCACTAGCCAACTGTTGCTGGCGCTGTGTGATAATCTTTGGAAGCAAAAAAGTTAATAATCCTGTTGGTGATTTCATAGCAAGTCCTGACTCACCCTCTTGACTTCACTCCTCAGCAATTGGAGAGCCCTACGCTGTTTCATATAGTACGAAGTCAGTCGGAAAAGTGCATCGAATCGTTTGACTATGCTAAAGGTGCGCTGCTCAATCACATCGCAGAGGCTTTGAAAATTGGAATTTCAGTAGGTTTTTGGTATTGGTGGGGGAAATATGAAAACTTACTCCTTGATGGCGCTGTGTAAGTTCGAAGGTTCGTCGTTCAACGAGTTGCTGGCCAAACCCGTGGCATTCTCTAAGGGGAAGAAAAGTTCTTTTACTGTGGTGGAGACTCAGAGATATAAACTACCTCTTTCACCCAGTGTTGCTTGAGAATTGTCTAACATTTCCACACTAACTTTGTCAAAACAACTTCTTAGTACTCGCCTAAGCTAAACAATCGAACATTTCCATACTAACTTAGACCCTTTTGCGACAGACATATTTAGCTTGGCATAGCAAATATATCAAATTTATAGCAAATTTTACGGAATAGTATCTCCATACACACTTTAACCCTGGCTTAGACGCACTTCCGGCTAGATTGTTAGAATAAAAGCTTTTATAAAGTCGCCTACGTCAAAAAGTCGAACTTGATTGACAATTTCAGGCTCCCTCTCCTCATGGTTTGGGCTATGCATTGCTCTTTAATGTCAGTGTCAGTGGGATTTCCATGCAGTAAGATGCCTTAAAGTAAACCCCAAAGATAAATACAAAGTGTCCCCTGATAAATGTGCCAAATATTAACCAACTCCAAGTGCAACATCCCGCATTCACAGTGCCCCGCACTCACCGCACACAATATCCAATGTACACTTCGCCACCAGTTTCTGTGCGTCGAAAGTTTCCAATGTTGACGCCGGTTCGTTAAGTTTTTGCACAAATTTCTGGCCCGTTTTATGGACAACCCGCAGGTAACCATCAATGGCGGCACGCTCAAAGGCAGGCACGTACAGTTTTTGATGTTTCAGCCAACGTGCTCCGGAACTGGTGAGTAGTCCATCACCTAGCCAGGGGCGTAGGAATGAATACAAATGCTCTTTGTACAAAAGCGATGAGCTCGACAACATGTTCTGCAAAAAAGGATGAGCAAGGAGTTGGGGAGCTTCTCGTTTTTGGGGAAACTTACCTGAATTTCCGCCGGATCGCTGAGCATGATGTGATACTGCAGGAAGACCAGTGAGCGGAAACCATGAAAATCATATTTCCGACAATATTGTAAAACCTTTTTCGGATATTCTGTGTGAGAACAGAGGATAAACTTCAGCAACAACAACAACAACAACAACACAGATGTAACCACATGTTGAGCATTTGCATTTTCGTTTTCGTTTGAAATTTTGCCAAAAAACAGCAAATTTACTGGAATAAAGGTTATTTTCTTGCTTTACTCTCTCTGGTGTAGTTTTTGGATAGCATTTGAGTATTTTGCCTAAGTGCTGACTGAGATCTATCAAATCCCAAGTGACTTTCATCCAACGAGATGAAAAAGTTGCCAAATTGCCGAGCAGCTTTGCCAGGCCACAGCACTTAAGGACTCAGCTGGTTTCCAACTGGAACTGTGAATTTTGGGTTGCAGCAAAACTGCACGCTTTATGCAGTTTGCATTTCGTTTTGCTAATTTCATTTGCCTACCCAAAACTCCTCCCCGTCCTGTTCCTCTTGCTGCAGTCAACCACTTGGATGATGCCTACAACAAGGTGAGTTTTGTTTGTCTTTATGGATGAGTGACACTAGCCGGATATTATGATAAGCTTTAGCTACGGTTGGGATTTGGCTGTGACACTGCAAAATATACTTGGGAATGATGAATTTTGAACATCAGGGTTGATATGTATAATGTACAATGTAGATGCGGAGAGAGTTTAATTATATTGCTATCTTGACTTCCCAAAATGATATCCATCAGAGAACTGCAACCTTGCAATGGCAAACTTTGCGTTCAACTAAAGTTATTTGCATGCGTTTACAAATTTTTTGTTCATTTCAAAGCATTTTAACGAAGTTTAGCTTCTTGCTTCTTGCTGCTTTTGTTTTCGTTTTCGTTATTGTCGGTCTTTGTACCAATCATTTCGTTCAAGGAAAAAGCAAAACTCATGTGAGCCAACAGCAAAAACATAGACATAGGGGAGAATAACAATTACCCTCGCCTCACCCACTCCCATTCTGGTCGTCGAGCAGATTCTAATTATGCTTTCGGTGCTATTGTGTTTCGAGTCTAAGGGTAAATGGAAAATTCTATCTCTGTGTTTCTTAAATCGGGCGCTTTACAATTGTATGCTAAGCATTTTGACCTTCCAAGTTTAAGGCAATGCCTAAAGTGAATGCAAATAGAGGCACTAGCAGCGGCTGCTTATAACTCACTTCCACGTTCAGGTCACCCATCGAAGCAGCAGCAGCAGCAGCAGCAAGCACATGTGTAAGTGAGAGGGAGACTGAAACATTCTTATTGAATCAGGCTGATATCTTGTAATGCAAAAATTGTAGGAGATATAGCTTCTTGCGATTTGCGGGGCGTGGCAAAATTCTAAAACAAACTTGATCTGACGCCCCACAAGGAGAGTCTACATACCAAATGTCTCCGAGATCTAGGTGTTCATATGGACGGTCAGACGGGCAGATGGACAGACGAGCAGGGCTACTAGATTAAGAGTATAAAAAAAGGAAACTACTGTAGATAAGACCAGGGAGATGCGACTGAAATGATTGAGCCTGGTGAAGTTCTAAAGCAGCTGGTAAAACATATAAATTTCCTTAAAAAATGTAGAAAATATATAGAAACACAACGAAAGATTTACTTTAATTCATAAATATGCAAATTAGTTTGAAGATTTCCAAGTCAAATTCGTTTTGATTCCCTCAACGGATTTCGACAACAAAAATATAACTATGAGATGACAACTGTGAGTGCTCACAATGCGCCTCCGTTGACAGGAAGAGGAGGAACACAATGATGTGGTGGGTTGGTTGGACTCACTCGAACCATAGTTGGCCATTCTATCAAGGCTATCAATTGTAATGCAACTCTCTTTGTGTATATATCCTGGCCATTGTGTATTTGGAATGATTACCGGACAGGCAGGCACGCAAAAGGAAAACAACACTAAAAATTTATGCAACTGCTGGGAAGCAGCAACGGAAGTAAGGCTGCTGCTCTCCAAGGATATACACAGGAAAATTGCAAATCAAATGAAAATTGCAAGAAAATATTACAATAATGAAATGGCCTGCAAATGAAGACCATCTTGGCATAGAAAATAATACGAGATTTACTTAGAGAAAGGGAATTTAAAGTATCTTCAACTTCATCGAGGTTTGGTTCTCCTGGTTCAACTTTGGCTTATCAAATTGCTGATAAACTGCCCTGGCCACACATTCAAGAGTGCATAAATATATTCAGGCTGAACTCACCATCCGGTTTGAGTCCAAATTGAAATAGATTGCCCACGAAAGGATACGGTGTGGGTCCTGGTATCATCTCCATAATGCCAGCCATGTGATCGATGTAGTTGAATATCTTAACGCCCTTGAACACCAAAATGGTGGCCAAGATAATGGCCGCGGCTAACAGAAACATGATTAATCGTTTTCGGCTATGATTTATGTATTCAAATTGAAATTTTTTCTCCTTCTCCACAATTCTTCAACCGTTTTATTTGGCAACTTTTTGGCAACTGATGTTTGTGGAGGAGAAACTGTGTTCATAATATTCCACACTGGCAAATTTTGTGGCGATAAGTTCTATATAATCAACTGCTTATCTGACCTATAGGAAAGCTCTAATTATAGTTTGTAAACATTCATTAATCGGCAACACATCAATGGTGCCATTAACTGACTGATTGCCCTGACTCTGCCTCCTAATGTATTTGTGCTTGTGGCTAGCTATATAGACTCGTATTTCATGTGCTATAACTGCCCTGACTACCTAAGGAAAAATTGACTCACTTTCTCAACTATGACGTGGGGGTACTAAGGTTCATCAGAATCGCAAGTTCGCGACTGAAATTGGGTTTGTGTTTTGAACAATGATAAAAGCTGATTGCAAATATTGCAAGAAGGAAAGGTCATATATTATAGTGTGAGTAATAGAGTTGCCTTTTTGTAAATTTATACCCGAAACATTCTGAAATGGAGAAGGACTCTGCTGAGAACGCTGACTTGTACGTGTCCCGCAAATGTTCGGCTTCCAACAGAATCATTATCTGTGCTGTTGAGAGGTGTTGAAATGTTGTCAAACTGCCGGCGCCAAGACTTACAAAATTTGCTGTGAGATCCGTCCATGGGCGAATCCGATGACTGCACTGTGCGTCAGGCCAAGAAGGATGACCTCGTTACGCCCATGGCAAAGAAGCTGACGGTCTGCCAGTTCTCCGCGCTCTTCACCATAGAGGGGATAAAGCACGTCATCGAGATCTCGGATCCAAATTCCTGTTGCAGTTTTCGTCAATGGGACGAGAATTGACTGCACCTGAACATGAAATGTTCGCCATCTTCCATCACTTCTAGGCTACACCATGTGCAATCCAATGATGGCTCGTGACCAAAACAGTACAGGTAACTGCGAAAGCAGCCATGCCTGCTAAGGAGCTGAGTCTAGTGGCCCTGCTTTCTACCAATCTAGGCTTCACTATTGGGAATGAGACGCTGTGGCCACCAGCCTTTGCTAGACCTATCTCACCGTTCCTGTCATCTCTGCAGTGTCTGTCTACTAGCTGCCTCGCGCGTTTCCCTTTTTACAGGACGGACGAACAATTCCCCCGTGTAATTTCTTATATATAGTGGTTCGTTTGGCCGCTGTCTCCTCTATGAATGGATCCGGATGGACCTCAGACGGTGCGTTGCCAAAATGCCACGACTATGGCTGGCTGGTCGATTGCAGCGCAGCCAGACTGGAGCCGCATATAAGATTGTCGATCTTGTCAAGCTGGACATATGTCTCTGTGTGTGTGTGTGTTGCTAACGCCATCAATGCTTAAACAGAGAGCAAAAACAGCCACCAGAATGTGATTTGCCTTGAGTCAGTGTGCCGCTTGCCTTCATACAACCTTTGACATCGATTTTGGCACACTTGCAGTTAGAGACGGATCGTATGCAAATTTCAGAGTTTGAGTTCGAGAAAAGTTCAAATGGTCTTTTGATTATTATTTGAACGGAAACCTAGAATTTGTATTCTTACTTGATTCTTACTGGATTCAATCAAGTCCGAAATACTAGAAACTTGAATTTTCATAATCTGATAATGTTCAGGAAGTGAACACCTTCTTACAACCATAGGTCATACCTCATTTTTGACCCATGGCTATATGCTTAAAAACACGTTCTTTAAAACACGTTTTCAACTCCAGACCGCATACGTTGTTATAATACACAAGGCAAGGCAACACACATAGGTAATTATAAACCCATGCGCTACAGACTACAAGAAATATAATAATGAGATGACATCTGCCCCAAAACACACAATACAGCCATTGGAGATGACTTGATAACAGACACTTTGGTAAAGACAACAGAGCGAAACGTGTTTCCGCGTGGGTCATCATGACAGGCGTCGGCGAATATGCAACAGACTGAGCATACTCTACCTGCTGTGTGTGTGTGTGACAAATCTGTCACAGACCCCTTAAATATCATAAACATAGCAAATTTCTTACTTAGCTATAGTCCATATCCAGTTTGTACGAACAGTAATTGTATAAAAGATTTGTTTTTGGAAGAAAATCAGTTGCAATCTATCAATCAAATAGAAAGAGTCTTTCACTTACAGTTCCCAAATATTTCTAGGAATTTATGGGGAAACTTTACTAAACATAATTGACTTGATGATCACATTTTCATAAGCCATAACTAATTCGAAGTTTGGAAATTCTTGTTTTCAGAATCACTCTGATTTAGTTCCAATACAAAATGTACTTAATTTAGTCAACAAATTAGTATATTATGTATGTGTCAGTAATAGACCGAGGTTGATATTTTACACTTTTAATAATGAAATATGAATTTCTTGGTTTTGTCTTTGGCCAATTTTCAGTATTGACTGAGTTTTCATTCGTTTTCTGAGTGTGATAACTATGTTATTAGTATTATCATTAGTATCAAATCTGTATTTTATGACTGTAGATAGTAAAATATATATATATATGTACTATGTAAGCATGTACATCATACATACATTACCTCCAGCTACCAATTTGCTTTACCATTTTCCCAAAAACCTTGCCATCTTTTAGGCGGCGCTCTTAAAGCTCCCTGATCGTTGCGTCGTGAACACAATTCTACCTACCACACATAGGAACATATTGAATGCTATCATCTTGCTTCAACTTAACATTCCGGTTTCTATTTTGTTTTGATATTGTTTTTACGCCAGCTAAACATTACCTTGCACAATAAATTACCGCACAGTCACGAATACACGATCGGCATGATGATAATTTATGTGATTTTTATTCGGTTTGTCTGCTTCTGGGTGACAAAGCATGTCTGAATTGAGATTGCATGATATCAGACTGAAATTTGGCTTAATTTGAATCGGAAGTTGTTGGCTTACTTGCATGAGATACTTCAGTTGAACTCAAAGAACACAAGCAAGAATTCTAAAGACAATATTCGTACGATGAGATATCCGTAACAGAAGTAGAGTTATTATATGCCAGATTCTGCCAAGGTCATGAGCCATATATATTGTTCAGAAAAACCGATAAATCTATAAATATCGATATATATCGCTTTCTGGAAACTGTTTTAAATATACGAATATCGGCTAAGAGAATGTGATGTGCTATATATCTATATATAAACGAACCAAAATATCGATATTGTTGTGAGAAATCGATATCTCGACAATTATCGATATATATAAATGTTTTAAATATACTAATATCGATATACAAAAGGTGAGGAGCTATATATCGATATATGGACAAACCTATGTATCGATATTTATCGATTTGAGGACAAATTTTTAACGATTATATAATTTTATCAATTTTTTAAATATACCAGCGGAAGCTAAATCATTATATGGTCCATATAAGTCTAATTTGTTACATTTTTCAAACCGATATATGTATCGATATATCAATTTTCATCATGGAAATATTGCTATTGACCTTTTCCTGGTCGATATTAGTACATTGAACAAATTATTTCATATAAATAATTTTCGATACATATCTATAAATTGGATGTTTACCATAATACTCAAATCTTTAGCTTCCAATGCTATATTTAAATATATTAAAAAGTATATAAACGCTAATTTTTCTTCAAAACGATAAATATCGTTATATAGGTTTGTCCATTTATCGATATATATGTTCTCATCTTCTATATTTTATACATTTTTAGAAGCTCGATTTCCTCTTTTGTTTTACTGTCAAAATAACAGCTTTCGTCACGCAAGCAGCGAATATGTGTAGGCTTAAGAAATTGGCGCGATACGCATGCCATATGCAAGTTGGTGTACCTCTTTGTATAAGAGTACGTGTTTGTGTTTGTTGATTGAACCTGTTTTACTGCTCAAGCTTATGCCACTTTCTCTCTCTCTCCCTCTCTCTCTCTCTGTTAGTCTCTCACTAAGAAGTTGTTTTGGCAGTTTATTGTACTCATAACTTGGTTGTTTGTATCAAAAAGTGTGAGAGTATAAAAACTCCGTTATTCATTATCTCTGGACTTGACCATGTTTTCTTCATCTGATTTTTGTTGACTCACTGTGATAAGTTCAAAATTTGGAGCAAATCAAGAGTCTCTATTCTAATCAGTGGGGAGCGGGTTAGCCGAAGCCGCAGCCGCAGCCGGAGCAAGCATTCAAGCCAAGTGGCGATGAAAACTTATAGCATTCTGTGTGTTCCCTCGGCGGCGAGCAGTCGCAAGATTTCAACATATATGTGCATTGATAATATTTGATTTACCTGATCTTCGCTGAAAGTTTCGAGTGCGATTCAATATGTGGCTGGTGTTGTTGGTGTTTTTGGCCCTGCCCGTGCTGGTGCTGGTGTACTTTGAGCTCAGCAATGTGCGCAGGAAACGCATGCTAAATAAATTCAATGGACCACCGCTGCGTCCAGTTGTGGGCAATGGCCATCTCATTGGCAAGAATCCAACAGGTGAGAGACACTTTGAGAGACCACAACAATGTTTGGATTGTGTCTGAAATGTCTTATCTCGAATAGCATTGTAACTGATGGGAGCAATGTGAAGGCATCAGTTGGCTTGTTATTCGATTTAGAACATTTGGAGATAAGCAACAAGACGGTGTCTGGGCATATATTGAGTAGACAAGGGTGTGTCCGAATATGGGAATAGTAGCTTCCATATGTAGACAGAAATAAATGCATATAGAATCAGGAAATGCAGTCACGTAATATCTTATAACTTATGCATATGGTAGATACACCCCTCGTCATACGAATAGAGACCTTAAACTTGTTATGCTTTGTATAGTTATCGAGTTGAAATTTGCACCATAAACGTCCATCTGCCATAAGCTGCTCAAGACTTTTCCCGATCGGACCACTATATCGTATAGCCCCATATAGCCGACTTATTTGGGGTGACGACAGCCTATACTTATCCCGCATGAAAGTGGTTGGAGAGCGAGTCACTGTTTCAAAGCGACTGTCCCCGGTGGGTTTATGGCTGTACTGAGTCGGTGCATTTCACATTTTGTGGGGTGACTGATGGAGCACTTGGAACACTTGGAGCATACTTTAGCTCAGCATGCTTAAAGTACCTGCCATGCAGATCAAGAATTTGATCACGATCAACTTTATTGACAGTATAAGCAGCAGCACGAGGATTGCTAGCTAGAGCTGACTTGCTGCTGGATGACCCCGACAGGGCAGTGGTTCGGCATTCAATTGCTGCTCTTAGATGTGGATGAAGATGCTCCAGACACTGGCAAGCCCACAGACAGCCAATGCAGATGTGAATGGATACTCTTTGGTCTGGGATCCCAGACTTGAATCACTCGTTCGGTATAATCGTTTTGTAGCAAATGCCGTGGAACCTTTGGTAGCTCCTAAAACAGTTGGTTCACTTCAGACTTCTCAGTGTCCTTGATGTTGGCAGCCAACTTAAGAAGCTCGTCCTTGTTGTTAAACACTTTCTTAGTAAAGCTTTTTTGGTTCTTATCTAAATTGATCCAAATTCGGTATGTATCAGTCTTAGAAGCCTTCTGGTTTGCTGATCTGGATTGAAGAACCATATCTAATATAGTTGTAAAAGTGCTGGGGCTGAGAGAGAGAGATGAGAGAGAGAGAGAGAGAGAGAGAGAGAGAGAGACAGAGATAAAGGTTGAGATAGAGGTAGAGATACAGAGGTCCACTTTCATTCATGGTCAAAGCAAAGAGCAGCTCAAGCCATGATTCTAAGAGCTCTGAATTTGTAACACAAGTTATAGTTTATAATGGCGGTGCGTACTAAGGTGGCTTATAGGACAAACTAGAACTGTAGGTGAGTCAACATGGAAGTGAAACGTTCATATGGGAGTTCATTTACTTGACGACCATAAAGCGTGACGGCAATTAGCCGACTTGTACTGAAATTTTCATCAATTAGGGAATCATCATATGAATCAGAACAAGTCTTTGATGTTTCACTGTCGTTCATAAGAAATGAATTTCGAATAAGGAACGCTAAAGTTTCTACCACATATGAAAGATACGTTGAACCTTAGCTTAAAATACTTCAAGCAATAATACCTTCTTATATTTTGTATGTATGCATGAATATAGTATTAAATTAAGGTGTGGAAAGGTGTGAATAGAATTTTGATTCTTATGAGCAGAATTATAATTCAGAAAAACTAAGGGATATGCTGTCCCATTTCACAAGCTTACTCTACGCATATAATCTTTTCAACCTTCGATCGCAGTCAAATAATCAGTGTAGTTTTCATATAACCCAATCTGTGTAGTCGCTTATACGTATGTATATATGTATATAGCATTTGGCAACTTGATTGCTTTAATAACTTTCAGCTGTTTTAGAATGTTGCCTTAGAACATTTGCTAGAAACAAATAAGATAAGCATGGGAATAAACATAAAATATATATATATATATATACAAATACAAATATACTACACGTATATATATATAGATATATATAGTGCATTATACAAAAAGTTGTGCACCTTGTCCAACCCACTTGAATTGCGACGCAGCCACATTTTGATAGTGATTTCTCATTTCCAACGTATGATGTGAAAATTCAAGTTTTAGAATGATAAAAATTTTGTACAATTCGTGTTAGACATTAATAAGTTGACAATTGTCTGTGATTAGGTGTGCAAGTGGGAGTCTATATACGATATTATTGGCACACGCAATCACAGTGCTATACTAAAATATGAATGAAAACACAATCTTGCCTCGTTTTCATATTAGCATTTCTTTTATTACAGAGATATATGCGTTGGTTTGTAGTTGAATTTCTCAGTTACTCGAGTAAAATTGAGCTTGAATTTGTTTATGCACGTTTGGTATGATTGGCAATGCAAACATATTCTAATAAAAGACCTGCTATTTGCCATTGTTTACGCCTAGCCTTTATATCACTCCACCTAGATTGTATGCTTTTGCATTTAACTAATGGTATGTGAGTAAGTCTGCGTATCCCAAGTGTATGTCTTGTCATTTTAGCGCAGCTGGGAAAGGTTTGTTTTTAAATCCAGGAAGTTGCTGCACGAAAATGCAAAGTAAGGAAAGGAGGAGAAGAAACTGTCATCCTCTTGGCATACCCTCCTTGCCTCTCATTCTTCCACCTGCCTAACTGAACCGTTTTTCTTCACAAAATTGTCGTGGGCTTGGAATGATTTGAGTTTTGGGGCAAAAGAAGTTCTGCCACCTCTTATTGTACTACGCGTTCGCTGATCTAGAGCTGGCTGAAGTTTTACATCATGGCAAAGGCGATTGCAAAATTTAGACGTTTGTATGCTGAGGAGTAACGTGTGATCTTACAGGTCTCTGATTCGAATACCAAAGACCAAAGACCAACTTAACCGTTCTACTTCAACAAATTGTCACTAGCTTTGAATGCTTTTCAGTTTTGGGGAAAAGCAAGATCCCGTCCTTCTTGCGCGTTCACTGATCAAGTGCTGCCTGAAGTTTTGCACCATGACAAGATTTAGATGATTGTGAATTCAAGAGTAACGTGTGACTTTACAGGTCTCTGATTCGAATACTAAATTCAAGTATGATTAGACTAAGCAAAGTGTGTCTGTAGCTGTCTCTTGATAAGATCTGTCTGATAATAACAATTAGCTAATCTCGCAGAGCTCTCAGATTGCTACAGCGTGTCATCAGGTCCAAAGATCATTCAATTATAATTACGTCTATAATTCATACCAAATTCGTTATAGAAATTCTGGATCGCATCTTTGAATGGTGGCATCATTATGGCAGGGACGACTTTCGTTTCTGGATAGGCAACTATGCCAATGTGCTGGTCACCAATCCCAAGGATTTGGAGGTAACTTCATGCAATATTCTAACATTTCCTATGATATGACATTTGATATTTGATTCTCTCCTCCCAAGTTCATACTGAGTAGCAATACCCTGATTGAGAAGTCGGATATTTATCATCTGTTGCATTCCTGGCTGGGTCTGGGCTTACTTACAAGCTCCGGCAGCAAATGGCATAAGCATCGCAAGATGATCACCCCCTCGTTTCACTTCAATATCCTGCAAGACTTTCACGAGGTGATGAACGAGAACTCCACCAAGTTCATCGAACTGCTCAAGCAGGTCTCCGCTGGCGATAATATCATTGATTTCCAAGATCGTGCCCATTATCTGACGCTGGATGTGATCTGTGATACGGCCATGGGGGTGTCCATCAATGCCATGAGTGATACTGACTCCACCATAGTAAGGGCCTTCAAGGAGTAAGTTGATCACTTGAGTTTATATCGATTTCAAATAGATCTAACTAGATTTTCCTTCTTATAGCATGTGCTACATGATCAACATGCGCGCCTTTCATCCTTTCAAGCGTTCTAATCTTCTATATCGCTTGGCCCCCGAGTATCCTGCCTATATGAAAACGTTGAAAACCCTACAAGACTTTACCAATGATATCATTGAGAAGCGCATTGAGGCCCACCGGTCTGGCACCGCCACCACAGTCAACAGTGGTCCACAGAATGAGTTCACCAAACGCAAGAAGATGGCTTTCCTGGACACCCTGCTGTCATCCACCGTTGACGGGCGTCCCTTGACTCAGCAGGAGATTTATGAAGAGGTCTCCACATTTATGTTTGAGGGTCACGATACGACCACTTCGGGTGTGGGTTTCGCTGTCTATTTGCTCTCCAGACATCCCGAAGAACAGGTGAATAGTGCAATTTGATTTGGGATTATACAAAATTCTAATCTTCATCTCCGCAGCGCAAATTGTATGAAGAGCAATGCGAGGTGATGGGCAAGAGTGAGCTTCATCGCGATGCCACATTCCAGGAGATAGCCCAGATGAAGTATTTGGATTTGTTTATCAAAGAGGCTCAGCGGGTTTATCCCAGTGTGCCATTCATTGGACGTTATACGGAAAAGGACTATGATATAAGTAAGAAGGGGGGAGCCAGTGTCTCTTCCTAAAATTCCTGCTTTCAATACTCCCTGACCTTTTCAGATGGCCGAATTGTACCTAAGGGCACAACTCTCAACATGGGCCTCATTGTCATTGGCTACGATGATCGCACTTTCAAGGATCCCATGCGCTTCTGGCCGGAACGCTTCGAGCTGGAGAAACCCGGTCCCTTTGATTATGTCCCCTTTAGTGCCGGGCCTCGCAACTGTATTGGCCAGAAGTTTGCTTTGCTGGAAATTAAGACTATCGTTTCGAAAATTGTCCGCACTTTTGAGGTGCTCCCAGCCCTGGATCATCTTGTGTCCAAAGATGGCTATCTAAACACGTATGTGGGTCTGCCCCAGGCGGAGAGGGAGAAGCGCGAACAGCATCGTCATAAATACGATCCGATTTTATCAGCTGTCCTCACTTTGAAATCGGAGAATGGACTTCATCTTCGCTTGAAGGAAAGGAACTAGGAATAAGATTAAGGATTAAGGATTTATTGTAGGAAATTCCAATGAAATTGTCATTCACTAAGCAGCCACTAAAACAGTTCCAACGTAAGCGTTGGCCACAAATTCCGAAGGTTTTACCACATCGCCATCAATGTATTGCGATTGCAGGGATGTGGTGATGATCTCTGCCTTGGTTCCCAGACTGTAATACCTGGTAAGATCAATGGTTTTGTTGCTGCTGCCCAGATTGAGGACGATCACATAGAGATCACTGCCACTCTTTTGACTGTAAGAAGAAGAAGTTTGAACTTTGGATCTTCACAGGAATTCCAACTGCTTACCGCGAGTAGATGAGCAAATCATCATCGATGGCCTGAATGTCAAGAGAGCCCTGGCGGAATGAGGATTCCCTACGAAGTTTCACTAACTTCTTGAAGACTTGTAGATGCGATTGAGGGGCGCGTAGCTGTTGTAGGGCATTCTTAGTTCTGTAATCTTCAGAAACTGGCAGCCAGGTATGATCAGCACTTGTGAACCCTAAAGAGAGATGAAGGATTATAACAGCTGGATATATGGCCACAACTCCACCTACCCGCCATTGAGGAGGCATCCCATTGGTAGGGTGTGCGTGCTGGATCACGCGAGCGATCGTAGTAGATATCTTCATTGGCATTGCAAGCCTGAGGGTCCACTGTATCCTCCCAGCTGATCCACACATCAGTCATGCCCAGTTCTTCGCCATTGTAGGTCACCGCATGTCCAGGCAGAGTTTGTAGCAGAATGTTCATCAGATCCGTGCGCTGAACGCCGAAGCGGGAGGCAACTCGCTTGTTGTCATGATTGCCCAACACCCAATTGGCATACACTCCCTCCGGCATGGCATTGATCCATTTCTCAATATGCTCCTTATAGTCCCTGGCCGTCGAGGCATTGTTGATGGATGAGAGGAAGTCAAAGTTGAAGGGAATGTGGGAGCCATTCCTCACACCATCGCCATAGTATTTGATCATGTTGTCAAAGCTGGTGTAGGCCTCTGTCAAAAGCAATCTCTTATCACCGCCATGCTCTGCTTGGAACTCGTCCACCACCTCTCTCCACTGATAAACCATGTCCAAGGTCTCCGGCTGATCCTGTGTATAGATGTGTTGAGTCCAACAGTGATCATCGGGATCGGGACAGGCCACAGGATCGTTGGTCAAGGGCTCATCAGGGTACTGGTTATAGCGATCCAAGTCAACTTCAAAAAGATATGGAACAGCATCGATGCGGAAGCCAGAGACACCCTTGGCCAGCCAGAAGCGTATGACATTTTTCATCTCATTAACCACAGCGGGATTTCGGTAGTTGAGATCAGGTTGTTGGGCCACAAACTGATGCAGATAATACTGCTGCCTCACCTCGTTCCACTCCCAGGCACTATATCGGAACTCAGAGTTCCAATTACTTGGCGGTATGCGCTCTCCAGTTGACTCATCGATCTTGCCATCATGCCAAATGTAGAAGTCTTTGTATTGCGGATCTCCATCAACTGATTTCTGGAACCATTCACTCTGATCCGACGAGTGGTTGGGCACAAAGTCCAAGATGATCTTTATGCCCACCTCCTTGGCTCGAGCAATCATGCGTTCAAAGTCCTCCATTGTGCCATACTCCGGATGAACTGTGTAGAAGTCCGCAATGTCATAGCCAAAGTCAACCATGGGAGATTTGAAAATGGGCGACAACCAGGCGGCGGTAAAGCCAATGTCCTTGAGGTACTGCAGCTTCTCCGTTACACCATTGAGATCACCAATGCCATCGCCATCAGAGTCGCGGAATGAGCGCGGATAGATCTGGTAATAGTTGCCACTCTCCCACCACTCTGAGGCGCTGCTCAGGCCGACAAGCAGCGTCAGGACAGAGGCAAGTGCGACTGCTGAGGTTCGCATATTGTAGAAATTTGTTTGCAGCGGACAAATCGGAGCTGTCTTTTATGTGGACCGATAAGCTCCGTAATTCCCGCGCTGCCCTATCGAGATCGAGTGGCTAACCGTTTGGAGGGGCCAATTGAATTGCTAAGCAAATAGTGGCATGACTTCTCATAGTGATAATGGTCTTAGTTTTGCTGAGAATACAAATAATACCCCCTTGTTCGATTGTCATTGTAATACTCTATGCCAAAAGCTACTATGGCATTCCCAAGAAGTTTGCAATGGAGTTTTGACAAGACTTCTTCAGAACCTATATGAAGATTCCAAATATATTTAAGCTGTAAACCACACAAATGAGATGTTATGTAGCTGATGAACATTAAGAACCTGTTGTTTGATATTCCAAAAGTAAGAGAATCAAAATCGCGTTAGACATTAAAGCAAAATGTCAAAGATCTGAAAACGAACCGTAAATTAAATGAAATAGTTGCTTGAGAGCTAAAAATATACTAAAATTTAATTTAAACAAGTTTGCTTTTATACAATATTTGTTCTTAGAAACTAGGGGAGAATTATAGCTAATGTGTACATGTGGTAATAGAAATCTAATATGTACGACCTGCACATGTGGTAACCATAAAAAGCTAGCCTCTTGCTAATGATAGCCTAAGCATTGTCAACTACATATTTTGCTTCTTTCTGACCTGCCATCTGGTATGCAAAAAGGATGCGACTTTTGTGCCTTCACCCGATCCGGCGGATCTTTTATATCTTTTCAATTATCGCTCTGATGGTTGTATGCTGTTATGGTGTAGATGTCTTGTCCGTTACAAGTGTGTATTCGATTTCTTTTTATGTGGATTGCATCTCCTTTGTATCTGCTTATGTGTTACATTCCTTTCTTCGTCTGGGTACTTGGTTTTTGTTTCAGATGCCATTATTTACTTATGTTTTTTACGTTTGTTCGTTGGTGTGGACTGTAGTTCATAGGTTTAAAACTTTACTTATAGAATATTTCATAGGTTTGGAAGTTTATTCTAGATCTTTCACTTTCTACACCAGAAGCCCGAAACAAAACAGCGAGGAGAGATTTAGAGGTCACTCTAGCAGCCGACCGTTAAGCTACCTCTCAAGCAAGTGCATCTGAAACAGTTGAGCAAACTAGTTGGGCCAAACTAGTAGCCGATCGTGAAGGAGCAAGATGAGCTGTTTCCACGTACTCCAGTGATATCAACGGAAAAGGCTATTGAATTGAATTTGTCATGTCGATAAGCAAGGCACAGGGGCAATCACAACAAGTAAGTGGACTTTATTTGGAAAAACCCATGTTTCTCACATGGAAAACTCTACTTGGCATGCCTTCGAGTTGGAAAACCATCTTATCTGCATTCTTTGCAATGTAAAATATTGGAAGTAAAGAAAATTGAATACATTTGTATGAGTTAGTTATGCTTTATTATAGAAATACACGATTGAGCTAATAACGAATGGTTTAATGGTTTAATTTAAGCGGCCACCAGAACAGTTCCAACATGAGGATTGGCCACAAACTCTGAAGGTTTCACCACATCGCCATCAATGTATTGCGATTGCAGTGAGCTGGTGATGATCTCGGCCTT
The DNA here is from genome assembly GCA_037043425.1 of Hirtodrosophila duncani. Lineage (NCBI taxonomy): Eukaryota > Metazoa > Arthropoda > Insecta > Diptera > Drosophilidae > Hirtodrosophila > Hirtodrosophila duncani. The sequence goes on along the minus strand of JBAMBM010000584.1, from coordinate 3,592,705 downwards.
GGTTCCTAGACTGTAATAGCTGGTAAGATTAATGGTTTTGTTGCTGTTGCCCAGATTGAGGACGATCACATAGAGATCACTGCCACTCTTTTGACTGTAAGAAGAAGAAACATAAGCTTCAGATTTGTAAGAAGAAAGTCTCGCTTACCGAGAATAGATCAGCAGATCATCATCGATGGCCTGAATATTAAGAGCTCCTTCGCGGAATGAGGGTTCTTTGCGAAGTTGCACTAGCTTCTTGAAGATTTGCAGATGCGATTGAGGAGCGCGAAGCTGTTGTAAGGCATTCCTGGTCTTGAAGTCTTCCGACACAGGCAGCCAAGTATGATCAGCGCTTGTGAAGCCTAACAAGATAAACGGTAATATAACACCCCAAGGCTAGAAGCATACACCTATACATACCAGCCATTGAGGAGGCATCCCATTGGTAGGGTGTGCGTGCAGGATCACGTGAGCGTTCGTAGTAGATATCTGGATTGGAGTTGCATGCCGGGGGATCCACTGTGTCCTCCCAGCTGATCCACACATCAGTCATGCCCAGTTCTTCGCCATTGTAGGTCACCGCATGTCCAGGCAGAGTTTGTAGCAGAATGTTCATCAGATCCGTGCGCTGTACACCGAAGCGGGAGGCCACTCGCTTGTTGTCGTGATTGCCCAACACCCAATTGGCATACACTCCCTCCGGCATGGCATTGATCCATTTCTCAATATGCTCTGCATAGTCCCTGGCCGTTGAGGCATTGTTGATGGAGGAGAGGAAGTCAAAGTTGAAGGGAATGTGGGAGCCATTCCTAATGCCATCGCCATAATACTTCATCATGTTTTCGAAGCTGGTGTAGGCCTCAGTTAGTAGAACTTTCTTATCACCGCCATGCTCTGCTTGGAACTCGTCCACCACTTCTCTCCACTGATAAACCATGTCCAAGGTCTCCGGTTGATCCTGTGTATACATGTGCTGAGTCCAACAATGATCGGCTGGATCCGGGCAGGCCACAGGGTCGTTGGTCAGAGCCTCATCCGGATACTGGTTATAGCGATCCAAGTCAACTTCGAAAAGATAGGGAACGGCATCAATGCGGAAGCCAGAGACACCCTTGGAAAGCCAAAAGCGTATGACGTTCTTCATTTCATTTACAACGGCAGGATTTCTGTAGTTTAGATCCGGCTGCTGCACGGCGAACTGATGGAGGTAGTACTGCTGCCTCACCTCATTCCATTCCCATGCACTATATCTGAACTCAGAGTTCCAATTGCTAGGAGGTTCCCGTTCTCCAGTTGCCTCATTGATCTTGCCATCATGCCAGATGTAATAGTCTTTGTATTGAGGATCTCCATCCACCGACTTTAGGAACCATTCACTCTGATCCGACGAGTGATTGGGCACAAAGTCCAAGATGATCTTGATGCCCACCTCCTTGGCTCTAGCAATCATGCGTTCAAAGTCCTCCATTGTGCCATACTCCGGATGAACTGTGTAAAAGTCCGCAATGTCATAGCCAAAGTCAACCATGGGAGACTTGAAAATGGGCGACAACCAGGTGGCCGTAAAACCAATGTCCTTGAGGTACTGCAGCTTCTCAGTTACACCATTGAGATCCCCAATGCCATCGCCATCAGAGTCGCGAAATGAGCGCGGATAGATCTGGTAATAGTTGCCACTCTCCCACCATTCCGTGGCGCCACAGAGGGCCACCAGGAGTGCGGCAAGTGCGACTGTTAGGGTTCGCATATTGAATGAATTTGTTCGAAGCGGCCAACTTTGAGGTATCTTTTATGTGTTACTTTAAGGTGATCGATTCCCGCAGTGCCCCTATCTTGATCGAGTGGCTAACCATTTTGGAGTGGCCAATTGAATTGCTCGGCAAATAGTGACATGAGTTCCCGTAGTTGCCGCCTGAGAATATAATAGTTCCCCGATTGTCTTTGTTTGTACTCATCAGGAAGGGGATATAATAACTTCTTTATGAAGTTTGTAACAAGTAGAAGTTAGAATAGACTCAGAAATCTCCAACCTAGTGATGGCAAATAAGCTGATATGCGATTAACTCTCGGCATACACAGCTGACATATGCACAGTCACACATACTTTGTACTGCTAGGCAGTCGCTGAGGTGAAAAATCTGTCCTTTACACATCCCCTCGCTTATGCCAAGCGGCAATATGAGTCTCCATTGAGTTTCCCATGCTCTGAGTTGCGAATTTAGCAAGCATGCAAGGGAGTATACTTGGGAACCACAAAACGAACGTGAGGAGGATGAGAAACATGAATCGCTTAATATAAAGAAGACGCCAAAAACGCAAACATCTCCAAAGCCCTCTCACAACATATAACGAAAAGCAAACACGCAGCTGATGTTGACAATGTATGAGTACGAGTCGAAGATAGAAAAGAGCGAGCGAAGGAGAGAAAAAAGAGAGAGAGAGAGAAACAAAGTAGGAGAGAGAGAGAGAGAGAGAGAGAGAGAGAGACCGAATCAAAATACAACTAATAGAGAGGGGTGAAGAAGCTGTCCCATTTGTCTTCCCCCAACGTTATTCTTAGCGCCAATACTAACTATGCGTTCGGCGTTCTGTTCTGTATCACTCTCTTTCTCTGTCTCTTTCTCTCTCAAATAGTGTGCTGATGATTTTGATCATTTAAGTTTTAGGCAATGACAAAAGTGAATGCAAACGTAGGCTTACGATCAAATCAGTTCTTCTGGCATCTTTGCCAACTTTTGATTTTTATATAATCACTATTTAGACATTAAACAAAGCCACTGAGGCAGAAGTTAGCCTTTTGCCTTAATATGGGTGAAACATTTGATGCACAGTCTTCTTTGAGAATTTAGTTGGGACTCACATTTGTTTAGGGTAAAAACGCATCGGTGTTGCCATCATTGCTTCAATGTTTCCACACTCTCACGCTTGACGATCGCAATCTCCTCAATTAAAGTTGGGTAATTACTTAAACAAAAAACAAAACCTAAGCTTAAGTAAACACAACTGTAAACCAATTTTCGATGACGGAAAACTTTGTGTTTTTGTGTCTTGTAAGTGGGGCTTAATCAGCCTGATAGGAAGATAACCTGACCAAATCACACCACTCCATGGCTTATCTGAACCATGTAAAATGCCTGCCAAAGCCAACATTCTGTGAGTTTTAGTGATTCTAACAAATATGAATCATTCAAGCTAACCTTGAATGCGTCCCCAAAGACATTGAGAGTGTGTCAATGTGGAACGAATTCGTATGTTGTTGAAAACGTGACATACAAATTGCAATCATAAGACAGATAATGCCAAAGCAATGACAGTAAGTTGTAGATAATTATCTATTGATATTGAATGAGAGGGAAGTCAGCCATTAGCAATTGTTAGAAGACTTTTCGATGCTTAAGGTAATCCGGTGGCATCAACTGAAATATTTTCAAAGAAATGTAGAGGGATAGAAGAGAACTGTATAACATTTCTTATAACATTTCGTCAACGGTTGTGTAGGCTTCCAAAACGTATTTCCTTCAGCAATAGCTATAGCAATAGGCAGCAAAGTATCTTCTTCCGAATCTCATTCAAATTCTTTGTGCTCACATAAATACATTTTGATATATAAACAGGCCGCGACTGGATGCCTATTGACATAAAATTGTAGTCGGTTATGTAGAGGGTAGAGCTGCAGTAGAAGCAAAGTTGCTCCTCGACCTCTATGAGCCTTACATCCCTGTGCCGCCGTACCCCAAACTTCAATTCCGTATCGCCAGATGGGTGCTATTATTGACTGCTCTAGTGACTCCTCTAGAATTTGCACCACGGCGGTTGCTGCCCGCCGAGAGTGAGCCTCACGTTGAGTTTTATATTCCACCATTTGACCCGGTCAGCAAGTTAATAAAAGTATTCCTGTACGGTGCCCGCCGAAATATCTTGCGATGACTTTGAAGATGCCATCATGCCACATACGGTCAGCATATGATGGCATGAGCAGGAATGCAGCGGGGACTTCAAGTGTGCCGGCATCAGGGCGAGGAATGTCTACTGTTTACTATACTGAAAAGAAATGGCCCAAGAAGACTTACTTGTGGTACACCTGTGATTGCCGAGCGTTAGGGAGACAATCCCCTGAAGGAAGGGCCCCCTAAATAGAATCTTACCATAGCAAAATAACACGGATGTAGTCACTCCCTGATCTTATGTGGTAGGCCGGGTTGCCAAGCTCAGTCGAGTGCCTGCTCAATATACACGAAGAGAAAGGCATTGCAGTACTCTCGCTGATCAAAAGGTGTTGGGTGAATCTGCGACCTCGCTCAATAGTATCACGGCCCGGGCCGAAGCTGAGCTAATGGTCCGGTATTAGGCTTCGGGGCTTAGCCATTGCCGTCAGCCTTGCAATAAGCAGTCTATCCCATGCCTTTGAGAGGGAAGGCAGCAGGCTGATAGGTCGATAAGAACTATGGTCACCCTCTGGTTTGCCTGGCTTTGGAATCATTGTGACGACTGAGAGCTTCCAAGCAGTCGGAAAACACTGCAATCTGACTATGGCATTGAATATCGACATCTTAGTGAGCACAGCAGAGTCCGGCAGCACCTTCAACGTACGATTGCATATGTCGTCTTTTCCGGCTGCCTTGTCTGGCTTCAAAGGTCCGATGACGGCTCAGGCAAGTGGAGCTGTCATAGGAGTTGTCATCTCGGCAGAAATTGAATTTGAAGAGAGCAGAAAAGGTTCGAACTGCTTCGGGATTTCTACAATTTCATATATAAATATTTCAACAAGCTTTCTGCATTTTGTCTTCCCTTTCTAATTTGGTTTTTTTTCTTTGAAGCGAACTAAATCCTGTTCCTCATGTACCAAACCATGCTGAATATATTCACACACGTGCATAAGCTATATAAATTGCGAGCACCAGAAGCCTGTGAGCATGTTAATTGAATTAAAATAAATGCAAGTTGTGGCTTTTCCAAAAGGAACGGCTAATTTATATATGAAAAGCTTTACATTAGAATCACTTTTCCACTTTGCCAACGGCCGCCGCGTTAATGTGAAATGTGCAGCTTTGTGTGTGCTCAAAGAGGGGGCAAACGTTGAATTTGGCTAACGAAGGGTATTGTGCGTGTAGAGCTGGTTACCAATCCGGAAGGTTAATCATTGCCAAGAACTATAAAGTTGAAAACTGGTCCACTTCCACGTTCACTTCCCTAGAGCAGCAGGCCAAAACCTCGGGCAAGTTGCTAAAAGGCGGTGAACCAGACACTACGGTGACAGCTAGGATGGTGCTCAACGACTGGGAGTGCGGCAAGGTACCCTTTTAGACCCCATTCCCAAGGAGGCAATGAAAATCTGGCGAGACAAGACGAAACTGTCGCTGAGGATGACGTTAAGGATGGTGACGCCAAGTCGGAGGCTCCTACCTTTGTCAGTGAGTCGGACTTCCGTAAGATTCTTGTAGGCGACGATGAGGCAGATTCTGGCGATGGTGCCAGCGACTTCTATTTGGAGGATGAATATAACGATGACCTGCAGCGGGATGTGCACAAAAAGGCCCCAACCAAGAAGACCCAGCAGCTGGCCATCCCATCTTCAGGCAATTCTCGGGTGGCCAAGGTGCAGCCAGACGACTCAGATGATTTGAATGGAGGATGAGGATGCGGTCTCACCGCCAAGCAGTAACATGCCCCGGAGCGCAAAACGATCGGTAGTAACTTCTATGAAACCACCAATGTGAAGAATCGTCTGTGGAGTACGCCTGACATAATCTACAATCAAGTAAGCTGTTCCACAAGAATTCTCTTTTCGGGTATCTAGCGACCACATAAGTCCACATGAGTGCACTGTTCATTGGTGCGTTCCCCATCCTCATCGTTGGTGCTGGCTTCTGAATCACTGGACTCCGTATGGGACCCAATGCCAGGCAGCAGTTTTGACTTCTCCTCAACGTTGCCACCATGCTGGTTGCTGGCGCCTCACCATTCTTGCCTTTACTGCCTTGGCCCAGCAGACTCTTCTGGGTATTACGGGCTGTTGAGGTTCCTAGGGATTTGGCTGTAGTCTTTAGTTCTACCTGAGGGCCAAACTAAGCCCAAAAACACTTACTTAGCTTGTGGGCCTGCTCAAGTTCAAGTTCCTGTTCTTCTGTTCCTTTAAGCGGTCATATAGTGAACGTCCATCGTAAGATTCTTCTGGCCTCACCAGCGGGTCTTCCGTCTTCTGTCTATCCCGTTCCCATTCCGGTTGACGACGCTGGCGCGCTTCGATAGCCTATTGGTCATGCGCACGCTTAGCTCTGGCCTGTGCCTTGCGAGCTCGGACGCGTTTATCGCGATTACGCTTCGCCACATCATAATAAATCTTCTTTTGTTCAGGGTTCATTTGGCGCCACTTCTCACCGGCCAGTTTAGATATGATAGTTGGTTTCAAATTCAACGAACGTTGCTCCAGCTGCCCTCGGAATGTTGATATGAAAACGAAAAACGGATTAATCTGCGTGGATTTCATCAAATTTGAGAACGTATTATCCGACATTATGCTGAATTATTTCACAAAAAAAAAAACTAGATAAATTTGAGAGCTATCGAAAGAGGTCCTACTCGGTGAAAATACGATTTTGTAATGCTAAATTTGTGTCTCTCTCCAGCTTGACTTGACAATACAATAAAGACCGAGTCTACTTTGATTTGAGTAAATATTTATTTTTGGGAAAACAAATGCGTAAAGGTTGGGAAGGGAAAGAGTCTTCCTCTGGCATTTCCCTCCACTAATTGGCTAAATTTAAACATGGAAAATAATTTCTCTAAAAGCTCAATCAACATTTTAATGACCAACGTTTTCATACCCCAAAGACGTTTAATTTAGCAAAACATAAAAATAAAAACCGAGAATAAAGTTGAAAATATATATAAAATGTCACAGTTGAAGGCTGTCAAGTGGCATGGGGGACACGTGCATGAACTTTGAACCGTCACATTTTGATTGTAATGAGAGGGAAAGTGGCCAAGAAGCGAGGGCTGTTTATTGAATAGGCTTAAAATGGGGACTAGGGAAAGCATTTCTTTACGGTGATTTATATAAATATAAATATAATTTAGAGTTTTCGGTATAGATGCTTACGGCTTTGCGGAAAATTCGAACTGGAAAGGTGACCAAATCGAGGTCAAACTCTGCTTGAGAATGATGTTATTTGATGACCATAAAGTATACTACAAATTTGATATATTATAATTGTTTTCTAGCTTTAAGCTTGTCCTCAAGCCGGCACGAACACCAACTTATGAAAATAGAAAGGTCCCCAAACAGCAGACTTAACTTAATTCTATATAACGATATCATTATCTTTCTCTAACCAACATCTGTAGCATATTTCCAAACGCAAAGAGTCAACAACAGTGAGAAGCAGACCATTGTTCCTCCACTTGTATCCCAAAAAATACAAAAATATAACATTAGAGGATAAGACTTTCAGATAACGTACCCCTTATGATTATTATCTCCAAGTTTTTATATATTTTGTAGGCAACATTTCTAAATATCATACTGTCTTGTGCTCAATCTAGAAATTTTGGGTTTCTCCATAAGAAAGTCAACCCCTGATCAAAATTTGCGTGTCTTGATAAGACTTCTACTGATCAAACAACAAGAGAATCGCAGCTGCATCGAAATTTTGCATATCAACTAAAAAAACCACTGGAACGACATCCTCCACAAAGTGGTCTAACTTCTCTCCATTACATCGCCAACTTCCACAACTTATTGGCCAGCCTTCGCCACTGCGAAAGCCCGTTGCTGTTCCTGGAAGACATAAATATTTTTATGATTGCAAGCGGTATTTTGGTGCAGTGTATCGTCGCATATCCAAGCGCTGGCCAAAATATAATGAACAAGAGAGGAAGGCTAACATCGGGTAGCCGAACCTTGTATACCCTTTGAATAGCTATAAAAGCGAAAGAAAATAAGAAAGGAAGGCTAACAAGTTATGCTGAGAGTGTTCATTCCGTAACAATCGGTTATATGAAAGCTATGTCATATAATTGTCAGATCTGGATAAAACTCGAGTTTAATCTGTAAAAGTTTCAGATCTGTAGCATTTAGGACTTCTGAGATCTTTGTGTTGAAACAGACGGACAGACGGACATGGTAATATCGATTGCCCCTGTCATGCTGATCAAGAATATATACTTTATATAGTCGGAAATGCTTCTTTATGTTGCACACTTCATTATGATACATAAACAAACAAATATTCATAGTACATACAACAAATTCGCATTCGAAGAAATATGTTTCTGAGTGACTCTCTTTAGATCAGCAATTGAGTCTTGTCATCTCCCTCTCTCTTTCTTTTTCTGGGCTAGCATAAGTATAGCGCTATATATGTTACAAATTTTTCATTCTTAATCTGTTTTTTAGAAGATATAGTATATAGTCCGATCTTGACGGTTTGTACGTATGAGCAACTTACAGCAAAACTAAGTCCATAGCTAAGAGAGAATTTTGCATAGAAACAGCTGGACAGACAGACGGATATGACTTTATCGACTCAGTTTGTCTTGCTGATCAAGAATATATATACTTATATATACTTTGTGGGATCTGCAATGATTCCTTCGATGTGTTACACATATCGTGATACCCTCAGTAAGGGTATAAGAACCCCAACCCACACCCACCGACTCTGAGTGTAATCTAGTGCGAATGTTGCCATAAAAGTGGCCAGATTACCCATATACCCTTATACCCCCCGATGCACCCGCTATACCCCCATACCTGTGGGAAGTGGAGCCGCTGTTGAATTGGTTTGTTGTTATCGGGACACGCAATCGCAATATGAACAACATGGCTGATTGTTATTAGCAAATTGAATTTGTGGCACTCAAACGCGATCGATATGTCAAGGCGGCTGCTCCTCAGTGTGCTGGCGCTGCTTTTGGCCACAGTGCATAGCTCCAACAGCTCGGAGATCGATTGGTGGGAGAATGCGGCCCTGTATCAGATATATCCGCGCTCCTTTCAGGACAGCGACGGCGATGGCATTGGCGATCTCAATGGCATAACCACACGGCTGACGTATCTCAAGGAGATTGGCATAACGGCCACCTGGCTGTCGCCCATTTTCACCTCACCCATGTCCGACTTTGGCTATGACATATCCAACTTTTATGACATTGATCCCATATTTGGCACTCTGGATGATTTCGATGCCCTGATGGTGCAGGCCAAGAAGCTGGGATTGAAGATTATACTGGACTTTGTGCCCAATCATTCGAGCGATGAGTGCGAGTGGTTCACCAAGTCGGTGAATCGCCAGGATGGCTATGATGACTTCTATGTGTGGCATGATGGCAAGATTAATGCGACGACTGGGGAACGGGAGCCGCCCAGCAATTGGATAAGTGTGTTTGGTGGACCCCAGTGGACCTGGAATGACATACGTCAGCAGTATTATCTGCACCAGTTCCAGGTCAAGCAGCCGGATTTGAACTTTAACAATCCCATGGTGCGGGAGCATATGTTGGATGTTTTGGGCTTTTGGTTGGATCGTGGCGTGGATGGTTTTCGCATTGATGCTGTGCCCCATATCTACGAGTATCGCCATGCCAATGGCAGCTATCCTGATGAGCCTGTCAGCGGTTGGTCGAGCAATCCCGAGGCTTATGACTATCATGATCATATCTACACCAAGGATCAACCTGAGACTGTGGAATTGATGTACGAATGGCGAACATTTTTGGAGGAGTATCAGAAGGAACATGGTGGCGACACCCGAGTCCTGCTCGCCGAGGCTTATTCATCTGTGGAGACACTGAGTGCTTACTTTGGCAATGGGACAAGATTTGGCACTCAGCTGCCCATGAACTTTAATCTGATGTATCTCAATGGCTTCTCCACGGCCAGCGATGTGAAGAATTCCATTGACTATTGGATGCAGACGATGTGGGTGCAGCATCAGACAGCCAACTGGGTGGTGGGCAATCATGATAATCCACGAGTGGCGGATCGCATGGGGGCCCATAAGGTGGACCTGTTGAATGTGATTGTGAATGCCCTGCCAGGAGCTTCGGTGACTTACTATGGCGAGGAGATTGGCATGTCGAATGTCCAGACTGAGTGCACGGAGGTTTCTTGTGATGATCGTGACGGCGAACGTACGCCCATGCAGTGGTCTAAGTTGTCAAATGCTGGTTTCTCCTCTGGAGAAACCACTTGGCTGCCAGTGGGCCCGGACTATGAGCGTTACAATGTGCAGACAGAACGTGGAGTGGCCCGTTCCTCTCTGCAGGTATTCAAGGGCCTGCAGAAGCTTAAGAGCAGCTCCGCTTTTCTTTCCTTCAAAAGAGATGGGGGCTTCTCCTATGAGGCTATCAGCGAGCAGGTGTTGCAGATTATACGGTGAGTTAAGTTGAAGAATTTTTAAGGATATTCTAATCTGATTCATCTGAAATAGAACCAATAAAGTCAACGAGGAGTATCGCATCTTAGTCAACCTGGGCAACAAAATTGAAGCATTCGCTGCTCTCTTAGATGAGACTAAGATCTTTGAATATGTACTGCTAACAGCCTATTCACCTCACAACGTAGGGTAAGTTTCCTGTCTTTCCTTTCAACTTTCATTCGAATGATTTGCTTTTCCTTTTTCCAGGGACAAAGTGGATTTAAGTCAACGCATATTGCTTATGCCCTATGAGGCGATTGTGCTGCGTTGGCTTGCCTAATTACGCGTAGTTAATAAACTTAATAACATTTAAAATTACAAAAAAACAAAGGGAAGAGAAGAGCTATTTTTATTTGTCTTTTTATAAGCCTCATAAAGATAAGAACTGTTTGTACCATGCGGCTTAACGGCACATGGCAGGTGCACTTCATATTTTCCATTTAATTCGAATTCAACAAGGAAACAAAATTGTTCAAATTGACACTATAAACTTGGAAATTTCAAATGAATCATGGCTATGCTTCGCTAGCCCTAGAATCGGCCGTCTTCTTATCGAGTATTTGTGTTTTTGTATGTTCATCATATAGTAGTGTAGTGTAAAGGGTATATTGCATTAGTGCAAATGTTTGTAACAGCCAACAGGAAGCGTTTCCCCTTGCTTCAATGACCGAAATTTGATTGTGCTTGTTCAGATCCAGTTGGAGTTTTGTTGTGTTGTTAAAAAATTGGAGAGGAGCTTATAAGCAGGCACTGTACAATGGGAGAAACTGTTGGTTTGGCAGCGACAACATCTTCTCCACAACATCGTTTGGCAATCTATTACTTATATATGAGATGGCTCAAAAAACTATTAGTTTTGCTTTCTCTCAACCTACGCACAGCTGTAGAGACCTGTTATGTTCCACCAGCTGATGCTAACCGCTTTTCAGGTAAGAACGCTATAGTCGATATTCCGGCTATAAGATGCTCGTACTCAGCATTAATTTAATATTCGATACCCTCAAAAGTATGCAACACTTTTGTATACCATTCACAAAATGGTACAATAATTGTGTCAGGAAGTTTGCAACGCATAGAAGGAAGCGTTTCCGACTATATAAAGTATATATATTCTTGACCAGCATGACAAGGGAAATCGATATAACCATGCCTGACTGTCCCTTCCGTCCATCTGTCCGTCCGTCTGTTTAAACACAAAGATCTCAGAGGTCTTAAGATCTACAGAGCTGAAATCTTTACCAGATGCTTCCTTTGTCTGCAAGCTGGTCAAATTCGAGTTTTATCCAGATCGGAGAACTATATTATATATCGACCATATAACCGATTGTTCCGGAATGAACACTTAGAAACATAAGTTATCTGTTTTTCTTCCAAATAAAACCAAATTCGTCCGACGGCCGAAAATGACACAAAAACAAGCCGAATTCGAATGAGGACAAAGCTCAAGTCGGAACTGATGAGCGTCAATTTGAGACTTGCAATGAATTTGTTATCAAATAAGAGAAGGCAACTCAATAACAACAACAACTACAACACGTAATCGCAAGTGATAATGCTTTTATAACAATAACGTAGCGTTTGAAGCTTTTCGATTTGTTTTGACTTCGTCTTCGTCTGCTCTATCCACACATGCGAGGAGCGAGTCCATATGTTTTCTTCCGCACACTTTTAGCTTGCCCGTGGAGGGCTTCTCTGACCTTCCTTTATATATCTTTGGCAAGATTTCATGTACCAAATTCCGTCTTCGATTTCTCTCTCATCTCCACACTCTTTTGAGATACATAGACAACTGGAAAACTTGAGAATTTCATAACCGAATCCGTTTATTATCTTCTTCAGTTACAAAATTGATTGAGCTTTGTCTAAGAGTTAGACAGTGCTGAGAACGACGGCTTCCTTGGGCATCAAGAGCACCGAGTTGGCATGGGTAAGATCGCTAGGAAGAGAATGAATAATGAAGTACGTTTTAGGGGAACCCCTTGAGGTAGATAATAATCGATAACACTCACTTCTTGCGACGCGGACTCTTATCGTTGACAACAACATATTGGAGCTGGGAGGTAATCGATGTGAAGGCCGAATCCAAGTTGACTGATTCGACGTTATCGTTGATGTTGAGCACGGTGATGTAGGACTTATGGCCAGCCAGGGAACTGCCAACAGGAATACATATATATATAAAGATCCTTATAAGATCATCATTATCATCCTCAACTTACCGCTTGATGGCCAACACATTGGGTCCAATGGCAATGACCGAGACATCGCCCTTCTTGAGAGTGGGCTCATCCCTTAGAGCTCTCAGCTGCTTGTAGATGTTCAGGTGGCTGAGCGCAATGCCACGTTCCCGCTTCACATTCACCAGCTCGTAGTCATTGGCCACTGGCAGCCAACTGCTGTTGGCCGTGGAGAATCCAGCCAGATGCTCGTCGCTCCAATGGAAGGGCGTACGCACCGGATCGCGGGTAAGACGCTCAAACTCCTGCTCATTGGACTGACAGGCCTGGGGATCGACAGTGTCCTCCCAGCTGATAAAGACATCCGTCATGCCAATCTCTTCGCCCTGGTAGGTGACACTGATGCCGGGCAGTGTGAGCAATAGCATATTGATGGCATCTATGCGATCTGCACCCAGACGCGAGCCAATGCGACTCTGATCATGATTGCCCAACACCCAGTTGGCCACCTGACCCTCGGGCATGTTGTCCAGCCAGTTGTGTATCAGCTCCGAGTAGTGATAGGCCACGGAGTCCTTGCGAATGTTGGCCAGCAGCTCAAAGTTGAAGGGAATCTGGGAGCCATTGTGGGTGCTGTTGCCATAATACTGCATGAGCACATCCAGTGGGGCATAGGCCTCCGTAAGGAGAACACGATCATCACCGCCTAGCTCGGCATCCACCTCCTCGATCAGGTCGCGGAAACTATAGACCAGCTCTATGGTCTCCGGCTGATTGGTGGTGTAGATGTGATCCAAATAACCATAATCCTCGGGATCGTTAACGTAGATATTGCGTGGCTCATCTGGCCAATTGCCATCGGCATCGGCTGCAATCTCATAAACATGCGGCACTGCATCAATGCGGAATCCATACACTCCCTTATGCAACCAGAAGCGCAACACATCCTTCATGGCCTCAACCACTTTGGGATTGCGGTAGTTCAGATCCGGCTGCTTGGCATGGAACTGATGCAGATAGTAGGCCTGACGACCCTCGTGCCAGGTCCACTGAGACCCACGGAACACGCTGATCCAATTGTTGGGCGGCTGGCGTATGTTATTCACCACCTTGCCCGTGTGCCACACATAGAAATCCTTGTACTCCTCCTCTCCGGCAGCAGAGCGTATGAACCAATCGCACTCATCGCTCGAGTGATTGGGGACAAAGTCCAAGATGATCTTGATATTCAGCTCATTGGCACGTTTTACCAGGTTGTCAAAGTCCTCCATGGTGCCAAAGATGGGATCGATTTCAAAGAAGTTGGCCACATCATAGCCAAAGTCGGCCATGGGCGAGGTGAAAATGGGCGATAGCCAGGTGGCCGTGACGCCAATCTCTTTCAAATACGGCAGCTGTTGCGTAATGCCTGAAAGTTGGAACATCATAAAGAACTTCTTTCCTCACTAAACTGTCTTCAAGCTTACCCTTGAGATCGCCCACACCATCACCATCGCTGTCCTTATACGATCTGGGATAGATCTGATAGAACTGGGCGGTTCGCCACCAGCCCACTTCCGCCAGCGTGGGCCATGCGAGCAGCCCCAACAGGCAGCACACCGCCAATGTCTTTGCCAACGCTCCCATGATCACAGTCAATCGTCGATTGCGTTCGCCGGATTAGTGAGCGCCCCTATATATGCCCTAGCCTTATCGATACGTTAGGGTTTTGATAAGGATAAACCCGCAATATCATCAACTATTGCCTCAGTGATTAACAATCATATTTATAGCCCAAAATGTTCTAACATATTCTTTCGTTATCTACGCATTGTTCTGATTCTGATAGTGCTGCACGGAGGAGGAGGTTCATATGATATCAAAGAGCCCAAGCTTTTTTATGGGGGGTGTAATAATACTTGGTGATTTTTGTAGTACTACGAGTATCGGTATCGGTATCACGTTCAGAGATCATGAGACAGATTGGCCATACAAATTTTTGCGCGCAGTTGCATATAAATTATGACCTCTCTCCACCTTCGTATCTAATCGGGCAAGCAGGTGAGCACAGTGGCAATCGACAAAGGATTGGATAACTTTTGCTTAGACCTCAACGTGGGGGGTTTAAAATTTAACCCTCAGCGTGCAAGCTGGGCTAATTTGACACCAACAGGAAGTGGGTATGTCTTGGTATGATATGTTACATATATCAGAGAACTGCAAAATCACTGTTTGTTCATGATTTCAGCTATATATTGTTTGAAGTTTGAAATTTAAGAGAGTTATTCGATTCTTTACAAATGACAACTTCGAGAAAGTTAGAGAGACATGATTCCATACATTCCTTGGTAGCAATCATTCCGTTCAAGGCAAAATCAAACAATGAACGCATGTCAGCGCACACAAATTGAGAAAGTGAGAGAGGGGACAGAAAGAATGATAACTGGAGAGATACATTTCTTCAGCTTTCCGTTCTTTGAAGGTGAGCGAAAGAGTACGCGTTTTTGTTTTCCATTTTCGCGTATCATATTGCTGTAGCCAACCTGGGGTGGCAGTACCCTTACTCGGGAGGTAGCAGTCCTTGGGCGGAAGTATTCCCTCGTTGATCCCAGGACGTAGGCCCAACTGCGTTTCGTGTGGTACGTTATGCGACAGCACCCCTCGGCCATTTGGGCGATAGGCAAGAGCCTTTAAGCAGGATTTTGCGCGTAACAAACTCCGTAACTTGTTGTCGTTGCGGGGCCACTTGAACCTGTTGTGTTTTATACTTAAACGTCATTTTATGTAGATGTAAAAAGATGCCTCCTTTGTCTCTCCGCTAATTCTTTTGTCACTCTTTCCTATTTCTTTTCAATTTATCTCATAGTTCTCTCTTTTTCTTGTTTATCTGGCTTCCTGTTGAACGTTTTGTGCATTATATGTAAACGTCACTTTATATATATGAAAGATGATGCCTCCTTTGCCTCTCTGCTCAGTCTTTTTCTGTGTCGTTCACTTCATCTGCTACTCATATCTTGCCCTTCTTTATCTGGCTTCTTTTCTGCCTTCTTAGTCTATGCTTCCCCTTCTTTTGATTTTGTTCCTCTATTCTGGCTTTCTCAAATCTTATTCTTATGTCTTCTCATTTCTTTCACAGTGAATTCTCGCTGTCCCGCCTATTCCATAAGATGAAGATGCAAGAAACGAACTTCGTTTTCTTACCCCGCTCATTTTTCCTTCTAGTAGTACGTTACTCTGCTGTTTGTTCATGGTTGCCAGTTCTTCCAAAGATTTATTTTCATTCTAATAACATTCCCTGAGATCTTCGGCTTAGGTCTGATCATTTACGGGGCATTGTTTTGATGGAATAGTGGAACAGGAATCCGTTTACTAAGTTTCATTTCATGACGGATGTGAGAGATAAGAATGTATCCCTGATCGATATTCTTATATATATGGGAAAGAGTATAGCAATCGTATATAGAGGATATAGATATGGACACACAAACACTCATTCGGCATTCTTCGGGCTGTATCCATATGAGTAGCATTTGGCTTTCGGTCTTCCATATCTATGAATGGCAATGCCTGATTTGTGGTTAATTCTCTCAAAATGATTTCAAATGGCTTGAGTTCAACTTGGTCTTCCCCAACGCTTAACTATCTACAGCCAGAACGACTCCTTAGTTTACCAAGTTCGAAACCAACCTAACCCAATATATATATGCTAATATCATATTTCACATAGACCGTGCAAATATCAAATCACTGAATTTAGTTGGCCAAAAGTCGCCTGAATATTCGTATTATGAATTTGGCAAAAACATTGATAAGCCTCTAATGCCATTTGTTTTACAACAGAAACTTGAGAGTTATCGATGATCGCGATAAGCATGGGGCTTATAAGAAATCCGATTAGCATCGGGCGCGATTCAGTTGACAATGACCACCACTTGGTGTAGCTTCGTCTTGGTGCTTTGCCTGGGCCAATTGGCCGTGGAGGCGGCTGCCCCCTGGTGGCAATCGGCCTCGTTCTATCAAATCTATCCGCGCTCCTTCAAGGACAGTGATGGCGATGGCGTTGGTGATCTGAATGGTGTTACGGAGAAGTTGGAATACCTTAAGGAGATTGGTGTCACAGCCACTTGGCTGTCGCCCTTCCTTCGCTCACCCAATGCAGACTTTGGCTATGACATATCTGATTTTAAGGATGTGGATCCTCTGTTTGGCACCATGGAGGACTTTGAGAATATGGTGCAGCGGGCCAAGGAGTTGGATGTGAAGATTATATTGGATTTTGTGCCCAATCATTCCAGCGATGAGTGCGATTGGTTCATACGCTCTGCTGCCGGGGAGCCTGAGTACAAGGACTATTACATTTGGCATCCTGGCAAGGTGGTGAACGGCGTTAGACAGCCACCCACCAATTGGGTGAGCGTGTTCCGCGGCTCTGCCTGGGAGTGGAATGAACAACGCGGGGAGTACTATCTGCATCAGTTCCATAAGAAGCAGCCGGACTTCAACTTCCGCAATCCTGTGGTGCGCGAGGAAATGAACAATGTGCTACGCTTCTGGCTGGAGAAGGGTGTTGATGGCTTCCGTGTGGATGCCATCTATCATGCCTTCGAGGTGGAGGCTGATGCCAATGGCAACTATCCCGATGAGCCAAGGAATGACTGGACCAATGATCCCGATGAGTATGGCTACACGCACAAGATCTACACGGTTGACCAGCCGGAAACGCCACACTTGGTGTATGAATGGCGTGAGATTCTCGAGCAGTTCCACGAGGACAACGGTGGCGATGAGAGGTAAACTTGGGCTTTGGCTGATGATATTTCAGAGGCTAATCTAACTATTCATTAGGATTCTGATGGTGGAGACCTGGTCGCCCATTGAAATTGTTATGCATTATTATGGCAATGAGACGGCGGAGGGGGCTCAGATACCTTTCAACTTCCAGCTGATAAGCAATCTACACTATAATTCCGATGCCTATCATTACGAATACCTGATTAACAATTGGCTATCGCTGATGCCATCCGGCAAGAGCGCCAACTGGGTGGTAAGTAGATGTGATTGAACTTCGGGAAAGGGGGGTTATGTCACTCGCTGCATTAGGAAGTCTCCGAATCCCAATCTACCTGTGAGCAGATAATGGCAATGAAACTGCATTGCTTAGAATGAGCAAGCCCCCAATACATATTTCCTCCTATCTTTCCATAACATGATGGATTAAAAGACCGAAGACGGAGCAATGCGCAGTCGAGTATGTTCACTCTCTTAAACATTTAGGCTGCAAACAGAGTGCACGCGGTGTGACCAATGCAAAGCTAAAGACGAAAAGCTTTGAGCTATTTTCATGGTCTTTCTTTCATGGATTGATCTCATTGTCTTTCCCTTCATCTTGTTCATTTACCTCAGCTTTTCAGCAGTGTCCTGTCCTGTAAGGATACACATATTCCCCCTTTACTTTTATGATCATGACATTAGATTTCTCATGACCTACTCATGCCATTCCATTACAGATTGGCAACCACGACAAAAACCGCGTGGGTTCTCGCTTTGGCGCCGATCGCGTTGATCTTTTCAACATTCTGCTGCTCACGCTGCCTGGTTGCAGCATCACCTACCAAGGCGAGGAGCTGGGCATGCTAGATGGCTATATCTCCTGGGAGGACACAGTTGATCCGCAAGCCTGCAATGGCTATGAGGAGAACTATATGGCCATGTCGCGTGATCCCGCCCGTACGCCCATGCATTGGTCCGATGAGAGGTTGGCTGGTTTCACTTCGGGCGATAAGACTTGGTTGCCCGTGGCCCAGGACTATGCCCAGCGGAATGTGAAGAAGGAGCGTGGTGTCAATCTCAGCCACCTGAATGTCTTCAAGAATTTGCAGCAGCTGAGAAAGGAGCCCAGCATCAAGCAGGGTGCAGCCGAGGTTAAGGCTGTCAGCGGTTATGTGTTGGCGGTCAAACGGTGAGTTTTGGAAGGTATCAGCCAGAGTTGCCACTTCATCACTTTGACTGTTTTCCCAGCTATCTGAGTGGCAACTATGTCTACATTTCCCTATTCAACATTTTCGATTCCATTGAGAACGTGAATCTGAATGCGGTGTTCGGTGGGCTGCCTGCCAAATTCCAATATGCCTTGGTCACGGACAAGTCCATTAGGCAGCTGGGCGATCAGGTGGATGCCAGCAGTGTCACACTGATGCCGCACGAGTCCATTGTCTTGCGATCCTCAACAATGCTTTAACTTATTATTGTGAATTGAATTCTTAAATCTTTGCAAAATCCCATTTCAATGTGTTTTGCTTGCAGCTCAATGGAATTTGCTTATCAGCAAAACACTGCTGGGTTTGCAATAGATAGGCCGTAGGGGAGGGAAGGGAAGGTGAGATGATCAGGGAAACTTGAGTCACGAGTTAAGCGGCAGCGTCACCGCACAAGCCACAAAAGTGATTACGAGCAGTTTCATAAACAAAATAAATAAATAAATAATTGCCGGCTGAAGAGGCAAATGAACGGTAAATGGCCACTCGATGCCGGCTGCTGCAGGCAGATAGAGCGCCAGAGAGAGAGAGAGAGAGAGCATTAGTGAGCGAATAATCAGAATAGATGACAAAGTCAAAATGAGCAACGCTAATTTTATTCACAGTTATTCATAATTGTCTTTGCTTTGCTATTGACTGATTGCGCGCAGAGCAATGCGAGTGTATAAATTTGTAAATGAAATCAGATAAAATTATAAAAGAGAATATAAAATTTCAAATAATAGAATATAATATTTAGAATTCAATTTTTTTGGGTATATATATTCGTCACTAGCCTTGCAGAGGGTAGCATAATTTGTCACGATATTTGTAATCAGCATGACAGGCCGAGTCCATAGAGCCATGTCCGTCTGTCCGTGTTTCTATGCGAACTAATCTATCAGTGGTAAGGCTATCGACTTGTAATTCTCACCATAGGCTTCTTTCTGCTGTAGTCTGCTCATATGTAAAAATCGTCAAGATCGGACCACTATATCACATAGCCCCCGTATAGCCTACCGATATGGAATGAACTCTTAATATACACAACTTTTTTGTTGTTCATCCAAATTGAACCAAATTTTGGTAGATGTCAGCTTTAGAAGCGTCTAAGTCTGCTGAGCAAAATTGATCCACATTGGATCACTATATCATATAGCTTCCATATAACTGACCGATTCGAAATGAACTCTTAGTACAGCAAAATTGATTGTTTTTGATCCAAATTGAACCAAATTTGGTAAATGACATTTTTAGAAGCCTGTACTTCTGCTGACCAAAGTTGATCCAGATCAGATCACTATATCATATAGCTCCCATACAACCGATCGATTCGGAATGAACTCTTAGGTTAACAAAATTGGTTGTTTTTGATCCAAATTGAACCAAATTTGGTGAAAATCAGTTTAAGAAGCCTGTACCAAACCTGACCAAAGTTGATCCAGATCGGATCACTATATCATATAGCTGTCATACCTACAAGGGCTTGCAAGCTTCGTTTACCGGAAGTTAGCCTTGATTTCTTGTTGTAAATCAGAATGTAAATCTCACAAAATATCTTAAGTTCATAATTAGAAAGAAGATTGTTTCTCTGCCTAATGCTATAGCAGAAGGAAATACGTTTTTAGAAGCCTAAACGTCTTGTGGCGAAATGTTACAGGGGCCTTGCTACTTTCTTTCTTTCTTTTTCTAGTTCTGCAAGGTTCAGCTAACCGAATTTAGCCTTCCTTTCTTCTTGTGTTGTATATTTTATGATCTTCCCTGATCATTATTTAAATATATATTCTAAATATTCTATAGTTGACCTGCATGAGATGCAGGCATTACAAAAGTAGCTTCACGAACGGCTTCTAGAGAGCAAAAAGTTTGGCACAACAACAGCGTGACAGCAAGAGGTTCACTTTGGAGAAGAAGAAGAATTGTCAATCTTGTTCTTTGTTTTTGAACGGCGGCGACTGCGCAGTCGTGATAATCTATTTATTATATTATATATATTCTCATAGGGTGCCAAATCTGAGTCAAATCTAAGTCATTAATTCTATGTTTTGAGCAGTCAAAAGTTAACCTGTTTGATGAGAGAGCTGTGATGTGTGAGAGCTCGCAAATGGATCATCACAATGACCTTTTCGATTGGTTTTAAAAATTTCCAACAAGACTTTCAGTAAACAAATGGTCGTGCGCCACTCAGAATTGACTGTCTCACGTTTGGTCAAGCGAATCAGTGGCCACATGATCCATTTGGTCAAAGAAACAGGCTACCATTTGCTTTGCTGTCCTTCTTCCACGAACAACTTTGTTGGATATGGCTCATCTTGGAATGCCCACGCGGTCGATTGCTGTTTTGTTTCCGGCTCATAAGTATTTATCCATGATTGGTCTGTCACTATTTTATACACGTCTGTTAAAGCACCACAGTCGAACTTATTAATAATTTTCTTACACCAATCCACGC
The DNA here is from genome assembly GCA_037043425.1 of Hirtodrosophila duncani. Classification (NCBI taxonomy): domain Eukaryota; kingdom Metazoa; phylum Arthropoda; class Insecta; order Diptera; family Drosophilidae; genus Hirtodrosophila; species Hirtodrosophila duncani. Next base: position 3,571,683 of record JBAMBM010000584.1, on the reverse strand, counting down.
CTTGTTTTGAGTGATTGATAAAACTATGGGGTATCCAACGAGAGCAAATTGTTTTACAACTAAAAATTTCAGGCCAAATCGAATGCATTGAAGGGGAACTAATGTGCAAGGGTGCTTCTATCTAGCAGTATGTAGAATGACGATCTTGAATCGAACTTTCTTGGCACAACAACCCAGTTTGGACGACCTTCACGGAGTTCGTCGGCGGTCGAACTACTATCAAGATTGACTTCACTATACCAGCGATATATGTTGTGGTTTCTGATGATGCTTTATTGTCCTACAAAAAGAACTGAGCTCATCGCCACATTCTTGTTGATATAATCCCAGTTTGGACGACCTTCACGGAATTCGTCGGCGACTGAACTACGACCACGATTAAATTCACTATACCAGCGGTATATGCTGTGGTTTCTGATGATGATTTATTGTCCTACAAAGAACTGAGCTCATCGACACATTCTTGTTGATATAATCCACGTCGAAAGTTGTGAAAACTAATCCAATGAAAACCTTCTATTGGCCAAATTAAGAAAGAAATGTCGAACTTTATTATGGTGTTGCCAGGTTTTGTCCTCGTATATCTTATATTTAGAATATATATATGATTGCCTTACGATCATGCGAACGAGAATTACCATAAGAAGATTCAAAAATATCATATTAAAATTGGAAAACTTCAAAGTAAAATCTACATCTGAATACTTTTGTCATCCACTGTTAATGCATAGCTTAACTGATGCTGTCTCTCTCTCTCTCTCTCTCTCTCTCTCTCTCTCTTTTTATCACTCCTAATCTGTCTCCCAGAGCAACAGCACTGTGATAATACCATTTGCTGCAGACGCAGACTAAAAATAAACTGAATATTTTTAACGCTCTCCCTCTCATCTCTCCCTAATGAATTTATATAAGCCATTGGGATTTGGCGTTGAATCGACAGTCGCAGTTTGTTTGTTTGAGTTTGTGGTGACAGAAGATTTCTCAGATCCAGTTGAATATAACGTTATATGCGATGCTGTGCCGCTGGGTGGCTTTATTGTGGCTGCTGCGGAGTCTCACATTGATCCAATGCCAACCGTATCCCAATTACCATGCAGACTTTGTGGACATTGGCCAGCAGGAGCTCAAGTGGTGGCAAACTGGTTCGTTCTATCAGATCTATCCAAGGTCATTTAAGGACAGTAATGGTGATGGCGTTGGGGATTTGAAAGGTGAGAGGGAAAAGAAGTGTTCCATGATCCTTGATCCATGTTAATGTCGCAGGCATTTCGGACAGCTTGCCGTATCTGAAAGAGCTGGGCATAACGGCCACCTGGCTATCGCCCATCTTCACCTCACCCATGGCAGACTTCGGCTATGACATAGCCAACTTCACAGAGATAGCTCCCATTTTTGGCAACATGAGCGATTTTGAGCAGCTGATGAAGGTGGCCAACGGTCTGGGCTTGAAGATCATATTGGATTTTGTGCCAAACCATTCGAGCGATGAGTGTGATTGGTTTAAGCGTTCGGCAGCGGGTGAGGAGGACTATAAGGATTTCTATGTGTGGCATCCGGGACGTATGGTGAATGGCACACGTCAGCCGCCCAGCAATTGGATTAGTGTGTTCCGCGGTTCGGCCTGGCAGTGGCATGAGGGTCGCCAGGAGTATTATCTGCATCAGTTTGTGAAGAAGCAGCCGGATCTGAATTATCGCAATCCCAAAGTGCGAGAAGCCATGAAGGTGAGTTGTAACAGATTGGGAAATGCTCTGATTAGTTATGTCCTCACTCCAATATGGAAATTTCCCATTTTCATTTTCCCCTCAGAATGTTCTGCGGTTTTGGCTGGCCAAAGGTGTGGCTGGTTTCCGCATCGATGCTGTCCCGCATGTCTTTGAGATCCAGGCTGATGCCCAGGGTGAATATCGTGATGAGCCACGCAATGATTGGGTTACTGATCCCGAGGATTATGGTTATCTGCAGCATATCTACACTGTGGATCAGCCTGAAACTATTAACCTGGTCTATGAGGTAGAATTCTCTCTCGAAGTTTCCTTTCCTTTTCTTTAGACTTTCAATCTCATTTCTTTGTATTCATTCAGTGGCGTTCGGTTTTGGATGACTTTCAGCGGGAGCATGGCGGCGACGACCGTATCTTGATGGCCGAGACCTATTCACCCATCGATATTGTGATGCAGTACTATGGCAATGCCACCGCGGAGGGTGCTCAGCTGCCATTCAACTTTCTGCTGATAAGCGAGATCAGCAACTCATCCAAGGCAGAGGACTATGCCCAGACAGTGCAAAAGTGGCTGCAGCACATGCCCAAGGGTCGTACGGCCAACTGGGTGGTGAGTGGCTTCAAGATCATTTCATCATCCACCACTTATAATGCCCCCTCTTCATCAGCTGGGCAACCATGATAAGCCCCGTGTGGCCAGCCGATTGGGCACTGATCGTGTGGATATGCTGAATATGCTGATTGCCACCTTACCTGGGGCCAGTGTCACCTATCAGGGTGAGGAGCTGGGCATGACTGCTGTCTGGATTAGCTGGCAGGACACTGTTGATCCCTCCGCCTGCAATACCAATCCCAGCATCTATGAGCAGTTCTCAAGGGATCCAGAACGCACACCCTTTCAGTGGAGCTCCGATATGGATGCGGGCTTTAGTAATGCCAGCAAGACTTGGCTGCCCATTGCCAAGGATTACAGGCTGGTCAATGTGGAGCAACAGCTTCAGCAGCCATTGAGCCATCTGAATGTGTACAAACGGTTGCTCCAGCTGAGGCGACAGACGAAAACCCTGCAAATGGGCGAAACGGAGGTGAAGGCCTTCAGTGATGCTGTGCTGGCAGTGAAACGGTTAGTTGCAGGGGAATTTAGAGATATATATATATATATAATGTTTCCTATTCTTGCAGATCTCTTCAGCATGATGTTACATATATCACCGTGCTGAATATTTTTGATGGTGTGGAAACTGTCAACTTGCAGCAGAACTTTGCTGATCTCCCAAATCAAATGGAAGTTGTGTTGATCACCGAAAGATCTGAAGTTAAAGTTGGGTAAGTTGTGGATAAAACTAGATGTCTACTAAGTTAGGAGTAGTATTACAGTTAGGATGGCTACAATTTTCATTAAGTAACAAATTTAATTTAGTAACTTCATAAACATAACTCTAACGATAAACTCCAGATTCTTAGTTATTTATGAAAAGAAATGTAGTCGTGTGCCACGTCGGCGCTGACGAATGTAGTATTCCATTGGGCCACGGCACAATGGGCACACCTTAGCCGGGCTCAACTGGTAGACCTTGACGACGCAGCTCTCGCAGAATGTATGATTGCACGCAATGGTAACCTTACGGTGTAATCGTCTTAGGCAAACAGAACAGGAATCCGCATCTTGTTTATCCATTTTAATTTTTATCTAAAGCACTTTCAGATCTGTTTTTGGTTTTTATTAAGTGAGCGAGAAGTGCGATAGTTTGTCTGACTGACAGCAAAGGCGGAGGTTAAGTTCGTATACAATTTTCACTCCTTTGTTCTCCGTTCTCCCTTCCATTCAAAGATAAGAGATAATGGTTAAGCTGAGATTATTGCTAGAATTGATTTTTATATTCTTAGTCAAATGTACGCATCAGTCAGAAGGAAGCGTTTCCGATCCCATAACGTATATATATTCTTGATCAGCATCAACAGCCGAGTCGATCTAGCCATGTCAGTTTGTCCGTCTGTTTCTATGCCAACTACTACCATTGCAATTTTAAACTTATCCATTACCATAAACTTTTTGTAAAGCTATCCACATGTAATTTTCGCCATAGACTTCTTTGTGCTGTAAGCTGCTCATAGATCGGACCACTATATCACATAGCCCCTATGTAAACTACCGATTCGGAATGAACTCCTAATATACACAACTTTTTTGTTTTTCATCCGAACTGAACAAAATTTAGTTTTTCTCAGTTTCAGATGCTTCTACGTGTGCTGTCCAAGTTTCATTCGGATCGGATCACTATATCATATAGCTCCCATATAACTGACCGACTCGGAATGAAATCTTAGTACAGCAAAATGAGTTGTTTCTTATCCAAATTGAACCAAATTTGGTAAATGACAGTTTTGGAAGCCTGTACTTCTGCTGACCAAAGTTGATCCAGATCAGATCACTATATCATATAGCTTCCATATAACTGACCGACTCGGAATGAACTCTTAATACAGGAAATTGATGGTTTCTTATCCAAATTGAACCAAATTTGATAGATGTCAATTCTAGATGCTTTTACGTTTGCTGACCAACTTTCATTTGGATGGAATTACTGTATCATATAGCTTCCATATAACTGACCGATTCGGAATGAACTCTTAGTACAGCAAAATTAGTTGTTTCTTATCCAAATTGAACCAAATTTTGGTAAATGTCAGATTGAGAAGCCTCTACATCTGCTGACCAATCCAGATCCAGATCGGATCACTATATCATATAGCTCCCATACATGCAAGGGTTATCCGAAGTTAGCCATCCTTTTTTGGTTTTCTAACACAGTTAAAGTGCAGCCTCAAGGTGTTAGCAACAATTGGAGCTAAGCCAGTTTCCAGATTCCAGTTTGATTGCTTAGTTCGGCGTATTTTGGAGCAGAGAGTTTCTCGGCTTCCATATACTGCGTATGTCCCCAAACTGAGATAAATATTCAGACTAAATCAAATACTTTAAGAATCTACAGCTTGGATTCGAATATATAAACTAGTTTTATCACTTTTCTTAGGTTTTACATAATCAAATATCGAGAATTACTAATAATATCATTTCATTTCCTCCAGTTCGATGATTAATGCCACTTCACTGAAATTGCTGGCAAAGGAGTCCCTGATTCTACGCACCACCATGCCAAGCTACTTCAGCTACTACACCAATCACGCTCTGCCTCTTCTGCCTGGGCCTGGACTGACCATTATCTACCTGTTCCTCATTCAAGTGCTGCTATCTATCTAAGCATATAGTCATGCCTTGACACTCACCTAACACACTTAGGCAACGTAATAAACTGAATACTCGGTGAGAAATTCACGCTCTTGAGGCTTATCAATGCAAGTAGCTGGGTTTGGGGGCTATAAAAGGGTTGGAGTGGTGGCCTGACCGCTCAGTTAGGAAGTCATGGCGATCCTTATAACAGTTATAACTTTGAGTGCGCTCTGCAGTCTGACAAAAGCCGCTGCCATAGATCTGGAAACGGATCGGGAGCGTTCCATTAGTTCGGGAGCAGAGACCCCAGGCGATTGGTGGCAATCGGCGCAGTTCTATCAAATCTATCCCCGTTCCTACAAGGACTCCAATGGCGATGGCATTGGCGATCTGCAGGGCATCATCTCCAAGCTGGACTATCTCAAGGAGATTGGTGTCACAGCCACCTGGCTGTCGCCCATTTTCACCTCACCCATGGTGGACTTTGGCTATGACATAGCTGACTTCTTTGATATCCAGCCTGAATACGGCACTTTGGATGACTTTGATCAACTTGTGGCGGAGGCCAAGAAGCGTGGTGTGAAGATCATCTTGGACTTTGTGCCCAATCATTCCAGCGATGAGAATGATTGGTTCAAGAAGTCAGTGCGCCGTGAGAAGGGCTATGAGGATTACTATGTGTGGCATGATGGTTATGTGAATGCCACCACTGGCGAGAGGGAGCCACCATCCAATTGGCTGCAGGCCTTCCGCGGCAGCGCCTGGGAATGGAATGACCAACGTCAGCAATATTATCTGCATCAGTTTGCGGTGCAGCAGCCCGATCTCAACTATCGCAATCCGGCCGTGGTGGCCCAGATGAAGAGGGTGCTGACCTATTGGCTGGATCGTGGAGTGGCTGGCTTCCGCATGGATGCGGTGCCCTGGTGCTTTGAAGTGCTGCCAGATGCTACGGGACGTTATCCAGATGAGCCCTTGAGTGGTTATACCGATGATCCAGATGATTCGTCTTACTTAAAGCATATCTACACTCAGGATTTGCCGGAAACTGTGGATATGGTAAGGCGTTAAGGATGCCTTAAGATCTCGGGAAGAGTTTATAATGTGGTTTACTTGGATAGGTTTATCAGTGGCGAAAGCTCTTGGATGACTATCAGCGTGTTCATGGCGGTGACACAAGGATCATTATGGTGGAAACCTACTCGGGTCTGGACTATGTGATGCAGTTCTATGGAAATCGCACCACTCGTGGCGCCCAGATACCCTTCAACTTTCAGTTCATTGTGGGCGGCAATGGGGATAAGAACAACAAGGAGCTGAATGCCAATGGCTTTGTGAAGATCATCAACAGCTGGCTGAGTCAAATGCCTGCGGGACGGGTGGCCAACTGGGTGGTAAGTTGTTGATTCGCTAACTCATTTCCCTGATTTCATTGACCAACTTTCCATCTGGCAGATGGGCAATCATGATCAGCGTCGTGTGGGCAGTCGTTATGGCGAGGATCGCATTGATCTGATGAACATGCTGCAAATGTTCTTGCCCGGCGTGAGCATTACCTACCAGGGCGAAGAGCTGGGCATGACAGATCTGGATATCAGCTGGGAGGACACACGTGATCCTGCTGCCTGCAATTCAAATGCCAACATCTATGAGCAGTTCACACGCGATCCGGCCAGAACACCATTCCAATGGAGTTCAGAGGCCAATGCTGGTTTCTCCACCAGCAGCAACACCTGGCTGCCCATCAATCCCAACTATGTGACTGTCAATGCCCAGACTGAGAATGCCACCAGCTCCAGTCATCTCGGCCTGTACAAGCAGCTCCATCAGCTGCGACAGGTCAACACCCTGAAAACCGGCTCCACCAAATATGCAGCCATTAATGACAATGTGCTGGCCCTGAAGAGATCACTGAGTGGTGAGGCCACATATGTATTGGTGGCCAATGTCTTGGGTACAAGTGTGGCGGATGTAAATGTAACCACATCCTTGTACCTGCCCAGCGGCAGCAGTTTCAAAGTCAAGTTGGCCAATCCTCAGGCCAGGGCAAGTGTGGGGTAAGTTAGAACGACATTAGGGTCCCACCCAAGAGGTCATGGGAGGTCAGGCTAATCTTTGACTTTCTGTTTTGCAGGGCCAGCATCAACCTGAACAGCCTGTCTTTGGAACCATATGCAGCCTTGATACTGGAATCTGCTTAGCTTTACTCCCTCCCATACATACATAGTTTTATCCTTACACACAAATACATATATATATATATATATATATTTATAAGTCATTGCCCAAAAACGACATTGGCAAACTTTTCAATTTTTGGTGTTTCTTGTTGTTGTTGTTGGTGTTGTTGTTGTTGTTGTTGTTGCTGTTCACCCTCCTGGCAAAAACTTATTATAAATTATTAGGGAACTTTGGCCGTCGCCTCATCTCAAGTACGAGGACGAAGCCGCAGCCCAGCCCAGCCAGAAATTCCATTAGACGTGATTGATAAGACACACAAATCACGCATACGCAACGTTGCAGTCAACGAACATGAAATGAATGGCAACATGAAAGGTGAAAGAACAGCGAGGTGAGAACTGTGGCTGGGTGGGGCAGGGCAGGGCAGAGCCTGGGGTTAGCATTTTAATTTAGTCATAAAAAATGAAGGGAATAATGATGTTATGGGTTTCCATGATGTGCATCAAATTTATGGCCGAAAAATGAAAACTAAAGTCAAAAGGTGAATTTTAAAGACACAAAATTTATGTAATGTCATGTCGAGGCAAGGCAACTGTAAAGTATGATAAGGTGGAAAAGGTGGAGGAACAGATAAATGGGAGAGAAATGGGGAAAAGCAAGCTAATGGGTTTTGATAGCGATGCTTGGGAAACTGGAGAACAACTATTGATATTGCTACGAACATCACATATATCTCTTTCGATATGTAAATATGAGAGCAAAAGCACTGCATTGATGTGCATACAAAGAACGGTCACACTATGCTCATTCATGTTTCCCTTTTTGAGGGAGACAAGTTGATCTTTAAGACAGTTTGGAAGTGATAAAGTACGAATTGACTTATGCGAATATTAAAGCTTAAACAAAAGTGGTTGTATCTACCATCATAGCGGGACGTTGATGTACAAGGCGCAGCACGTTCAAGTGAACCCGCACGAAACCAAGCCGCAGGCTCGAAACCCAGGCTATGAACATCGGAACTGGAATCCACAACAAGGCATCATCTTCATTCCAGCCAATTCCTTAACGTAGATCACAATATGTTTGAATGTCCCTGAACCTGAGAAGCAGTAGCTGATAGTTCTTAGAAGATATAGAACCCTATTGAAAGCTGTGTCACTCCCAGTCCTTTGAATGGCATTGGAATTGCCTTAATTTTCTTCCTTAATATTTATCAAGGAGCACTTCCAAATAGTCCACTTGATAGTTGGTGTAGATCCCACCTTGTGAATCCCAGAAACGGTGGCTGCCATCTTTCAGTTCTTCTTCGGAGAACGTTGGCCAGGTGAAGTCCACTGTTTTGACTGTTCCTTGGCCTCTGGTGTGAACCAGTGGAACAACTTTTTTCTTAGACGGTCTCTAAACGATGCAGAAACTCCTTCGAATTACCCTCAAACAGAGTCAAACACTGCTCCAAATTTCATTCACCCAGCAAATATCTAAAATTGGAACCCCCAATTAAGCTCTTCCATGACAGATATCTGGAAGCAATAACTCATCTCCAAATCAATCAGTTGAATATCCAAAGGCATCTGTCACCTTTATGGGCAGCCTTTAAAGTCAACACAGTCACAAAGCCACATCACGCAAAGTCCACCGACAATTCGTGTGTCATCAGGCATTAACAGTCATAGTTCACATCCAGCCCGTGGCAGAAACGTGATGGGCATGCCGAAAATTCTGGAAAACTTTAACCCTTTGCCCTCCTCTCTGCCAAGGGATGTTTGTGGTGCAATTAATGCGAGACTCAATGCTCGACTGGGCAGCGATTAAAGGAACTTTTGTGGACGCACTCTTGACCAAGAGGACAAGCGGCACGTCAACACAGCTCGTTAACATCTCTATAATGAGGGGAAGCCTATGCCTAGAAGCCAGCAGCACAGAGAACTGAGCCTAGTCTGAAATATACACAAATTACGCATACGCCACCGAGGCAAACAAAATTAATATGCAAACGTTGTTCGAGCTGCTTATACATTAGGTTAATGTGCAAAAAGGCTTTCCTCCTTCCTCTCCCTTCCTCTCGCTTCCTTTCCTGGAGTCCTGGCTGTCTGTCTAACTTTTGAGTGTGCGTCTTTTTTGGTTCCTGGCCAACAGATTACAAAGTTAATGCTTTGCAAAGTTGGTGGCGGCGCTCGGGAAGTGAAGGGTAAAGTTTTCATATTCGTAAATCTTTGAAAATCATTTTTAAGATTCTACATTTTTTTTTTTTTTGGGAAATTAACTTCATTATCTGCACAAGGACGAATCCTAAGGCCAGGTGGCACTCGGTCCCTTCCGCTTTTGGCTGCGGTTTGCACATTTTCCATTTACCAGTTAGCAGATTTCACACTTTTTAGGGATTCGGGTCACGTGCTTAAGGGTAAAGTGGCTCAGTCTCAAGTTGCCCTCGGTGGAGCTTCTGTGTGTTTGCGCCTCCGATGACCTTTTTAATGGGCGGCCGAGTCACGGGGCCCATTTACACGATTTTTTTCATGAATTCCGTGAGCCGCTTTCGAACAGACTGCTAATTTTCGGTTTTGGGCCATAACATTGGCACAGACAGACAGACAGAGAGAGAGAGACAGACAGACAGACAGAGAGAGAGAGAGAGAGAGAGAGTAACTGAAATCCCAAATCAAAATTCTATAAAATGGCGCCGCTTTTCTTGTTTTTCTTTGGGTTAAATGTAACTTGAATTAGCGGCTTTTTTTGTCAATGAAAATTTCATCAAATATTTCAACAATGCGCTTTAAAATGTTTAGTCTGAATTGGCCATATTCAGGTCACGAGAGCCACTCAGCCGAATTGAATTGCGCATTTCAATTACAGCTATTATGGATTACTGAATTTGTCCGAGTACGTTTTGTAGGATCAGTTATGCCAGCATGTGTTTATAATAGAGTTATGTGGTTGGGATACATTCTGAGTGTTTTTATTGAAAATTTCATGGGAAATTTTATAAACTTCCAAACATATTTTCAGATTTACTTACTAAAAGAATTCCTTGGCTTTGCCAGGCTTTTTCAGCAAGCTTTTTCGCTGTTTAGGATGTATGTTATACTTGTGTCTCAGGGAAACATTTGGAAAAGTGATTTTCAGCGGCTTCTTGGTCTGCCAACCTTTGAACCATCAAGAGACCGAAACACACAGTAGTCGGAGAGTGCAAGGTCCGGGCTATACTCTTGATGAAACAAAACTTCGCAGCCAAGTTCCATCAATTTGTCCTGGCTCATCAAAGATGTGTGTGGCCGGTCTAGCATCGTCATGATGGCAGACAACTCACTTTCTGTTGGCCAACTCTGGTCGCCCTTTTTTGATTTCTTTATTCAAACTGTCGAGTTGTGCACAGTAGAGAATCGATTTGACTGTTTCGCCATGTTCCAGCAGCTCATAATAGACAGTTTCCTTCCAATTCCACCAAACACTGAACCTGATTTTGTTTGCCATCAATCTAGGCCTTGAAATCGTTTGTGGAAGGTCACTGCTCTTTGACTATGATCGCTTGGGTTGAATATTTTCGTATTTAATCCATATTCTATCGTCAGTAATCATTCGCTTCACCAATGGTTTCATTTCGTTACGTTTCAGCAGCGCTTCACTGATGTTTCATGTGACACCCAAACATCAATCTTCTTTGAGTAGCCTGCTCCTTTTAGATGATTCTAAAATGTCATATGATTGATGTTGAGAGCCTACGCTATCTCCTGACAGCTTTCGTGTTTATCTTGCACCATCACTTGCAGAATTTCAGCGACTCTTTCAGAGACAATGCGACCAGTGCGAGGTGAATCTTTTACATCAAAATTTTCGGAACGGAATCGAGCAGAGTCAGGCCTTCACTCACAGAATTCTCACCGTAAACTACACCACATTCTATTCCACTATATATTCCACTCACAGTTAAATCAGTATAACTTTTAGCACGAGCAAAGAATTACTAACTGTCTTCACAAAAAATGTAGCCTGAAATTCAGCATTTGTTTGTTTGACACAATCAGATTAGTGTTACCAGATTTATGGACACCAACACCATCCAGTGATACAGAACAGCGGTAACTTTACTTCCTGTAGTCCTTCAATAACTACATTCACTGTCGACCAATCATGACTGTGCAACCTTGTACAGTCTCAAGAACTTTCATGTGTTCCAGTGCAGTCAGTGAAGTCATGCAATACCCAGCTTATGAGTTGGGAGCGAATTACATCCTTCACTATTAAGATGATTTGGGTTTTTTACACTCAGTTTTAAGTATGTATAAAATACAAATCGCTATAGACTTGATTGGAACGGAAATATAGGGGGGCATCACGGAAAACTCTAGGGATTTGGAGAAATTAATCTGTAAGCATTTGAATTTATAGCTTTGTTTGTGTACCTTGATAAGAAGATAGGGAACAACTCAACATTCCATTGATTTGCTTTTAGAAGCGTTATTGAGGTGTTTTGAGGGTTCAACAAAAGCGCCTGCTGAGTGCTTCGAGACTTAAAGCCAATGGCATTTCAACATTTGCTACATCTCAAAACCAGTTTATCCTTGAATTTGTTCTTTTAAAATTATCTCCAAATGAAGTGTTCACATATGAAAATCTCAAAATCTCTAGAGTTTTCCTTGGCACCGTATATATTCTTATTAAATTGTTCAGGCGTAAGTTGACTGTGAGACGTTCTCATAGAAAATATTCTCAATTCTCAATAATATACATGATATCTGCGAATCTTGAAATGTTGCTTTAATGTTTTGGGCATCTGCTGTCCTTTTCATTCCATTGGGTTTCGTGAAAGACATGAATTTTGGTTTAAAGGGACACTGCGCTTACATTTTCATATCTAGAAGTGATGGAATCGTATCGCAAGGCAGATAATGATTAAGTTTTCAAGCAGTTTTCAGATATTGCCACTATGGAATGGTGGAACTATCTTTCTCTAAAACTTGATCACAACTTGTCATCGTAATCTTATGGCTTTGCTTTAATAAAACCAAAACTCAGTGATTTTCCCAAAAGCGTTTACAAACCCTCTCTTGCCTTATCTATCCCTTCATTTCACTGGGTTAGTAGTCGCATTTGCAACCTGATTCATGCATTATCTTTGTAAAAGTCATTAACACTACTTGCTTACCTTTGCTATCAGCTGGCGTCTTTCAAGTTTCCTTCAACACTTAAAGCCACTTGAAATGCTTTACAATAACTACTTGACGGCATTTAAGGCACTGAAACGTGACTCCATCCCTGCCCTTGGCCAGGTCGCGTCGGCACACAAGGACATCAGACATAGTATCAAATGGCTTCAGCTTCTCCAAGTGTCTTTAATCTAACTCTTTGCTCTCAAACCACTTTGTGGTCTGTTGAATGCTGTGTGGCGGCTGCAAGGGGGGCTTCCGCGCCACACAAACCTGTGAAGTAGAAGCTTACTCATTAGATTTCCGCACACCTGCATGGGCATTCCGGGGGAGTTTTAAGTGCAATGTATAATTATTTATAAGTATGGGAATTTCAAAGGGGGTGGGTTGGTTGAGGTGTAATAGAGATTAAATACTAAGAATGTTTTGTGTCTAACACTATCATGGGTCTGCCCTTTCCTGTATAACTCGACAGATATATGACGAACAGTGGCTTTGTTCGCTGTCTTTGTCTTGGGATGGGAGTAAAGTCTTGCCTTGTTATGAGGGCAAAGATTTGACATTTGTAACCAAGTGATGAAAGCCTTCAAAAGGCAACAGCTGATATTCAATGCGATAATCTAAATGGCCATACACTTCTATAATAATGCCTCTATATTCCAGATCCCGTGCAGAAATGTGTACTGAGCCATGTACATATATTTGATACCAGCCGAAAGCGTTCAGCCCAACGAATGTCATCGACATTTTCATAAAGCACCATAAGATCCAAATAATGCTGACCGAGCGAGCTTGCACTACATTAGCAGAGCATTCCATTAACAGCGTGATGCGAGAGAATGGAGAAACTGAAGAAGTAACTAGAACTAAGAAGCTCAATGATCTTAGCATATAAGCTGATTCAAGCCCCCCAAAACAAGTCTATATCAACGCCTCGCTATATGTGCAGGATTCTATTTGATAATATATAATGTCAAGAAAATCTCTAGAGATTTACAGAAGCGAATGTGAAAGCACTTGAATTTATAGGTGCATTTGTGTACCTTTGTACAGAGATAGGAACAAAATTTAACGGCTAATAGATTGACCTCCTTTTTGAAGTGTTTTGAGGGGTTTTGAGGTTTGAGGAGTCTTACCTAGTGCTGCGAGATTTGAATCCAACGAAATTTCAACATTTGCTACACCTTGAATCATGCATTTTCGCTTTATTCTTTCAAAATTATATCCAAATGTAGCCATGAAAAGACGAATTCACACATTAATTTCTCAAAGTCTCTGGAGATTTTCGACAAACACCCCAAAGTGTTTGCATTATAATATTGCAAATAATTGATGATTTGAAATGGTAGAGGAAATATAACATAGTAAATTCACTCAACACTTTTGCAATTTACATCGAAACTTTTAAGGAAAATCTATAGATAATTCATATAAATGGATGATGAAACTAGAATTTTCTATAGTTTTCTACTTTTTTTGCGTTTCTTTTATATCTTTGAATTAGACTTTTACTTATGAGATTACTAGCTAACCCGACGTGCTTTGCTACGCTTCCTGCTATAGATCTAAGATCTTCAATGTGTTTCTATTGCTGTCTTGCTTTACAAAGTACCAGAAGTTTTTGTGGTTGTCTACTCTGGTCGATGTTACTTTACTATACAAATATCATTGCAATCGAGTTGTAAACTTTATTCTGGACGGATTCCACGGAAAGGAGTATGTTGTCGGAGCGTATCTGGATATCCAGCAGGCATTTGATAGAGTGTGGCATGCAGGACTCCTGCATAAACTTAAAGATCTACTTAATCCACAGCTCTATCTTATTGTTAAAAGCTTTCTTCACGAACGATCCTTTAAAGTTGTTCAGGACGGGGTGTCCTCTCATGCAAAGACGGTCAGAGCTGGTGTACCCCAGGGTAGCGTGTTAGGGCCAACCCTTTACAGCCTGTATACGCACGATATGCCTTCAGCTGACAACATGCCGATCTCGGACCAGAGCAATCTGCTTGTCGCCACCTTTGCTGATGACACTGCGCTACTGGCCAGAGACAGTTGCGTCTTCACCGCTACAGATAGAATCGCCAAGCTTCTGCATATCTAGACAAACTCGCACATCACCCTAACCAGCTGGCGCAAACGCTCCTAAGAAGTAGACGTATCCACGGAGTAAGAATGAGAAGGAGGCTCAAGAGAGTCCACCCAACCGATCTTCCCCTTTTCCCATCCAGTTACCCTATTAGGATTAAGTATGTACGTTTGTATATATCCTGTGAAAATCATATATCCACTATAGTATAAGTTGATAATAATATGAACAGAAGCAATAATAACTATAATATGTAAACTGATTATAAATAAATAAGAAAAGTAATTAAAAAGAATTAATTTACGTAATGAAACTTGCCAGGGCCTCCGGGCTTTCAGTAGTTCACTTAAATTTTTGAGAATCCTGGGGGAGAGCATTGTGTTCGTAGTAGGTCTGCCAACTTTTAAGACTTAACGCCAGCTCCAGGACTGCCAACTTGTTATGATATTTAAAGCACTCATTGAGAAATCTCATGATAAACGTTTTACAAAGATATTTAACTCACAATTCCTATGAGTTGAAGACCTAAAACAGAGATTGATCTGGAGTGGAATATGAAAAGCTGTTTGGCAGTTCTCTTTGTGAGTTCTCTTTTGAGAACTGAACTTGTTCTCAGTTCAGCTCGTTTATCTTCTAGATTCAACTCTTCCAGAACCACATCTTCCTCCTGTTTCTTTTCAATGAAAATTTCAGTTGAACTAAGCATTGCCATATTTATAAAACACAGCGTTGCCACATCTTCCATTAACTTCTTATCTTCATTGAGAACTTTGTCTTAGCATTGGAGGAAGTCTTCACTGTAAACATTTGTAGATATTATTTGTAAAGTATATTATATATTTATTTACTTTAGCAAACGCATTTGACAAATCCCTAACAATATCACATAAGTATCCACCTCAGCGCTGAAGTCAGGACCTCCCGTGCCTAGCAATTATTTGCTCAATTAAAATAAAGTAAGCCCAAATATCAGATTCACATCACCTCACAACTCATTTGCAGAAGAGGCTTAACAACTTTTACAGGAACCCCGCAGCACCTTTGGCTTTCAAACTTCAAAGGCAGACACAGATACCCTGAGCACTCAGCTCAGGCTCCTAGGATGGGATGCATGACCTGGTTGCTTTTAATTCGTTGGGCCTAGACTTTTTGGGGCTCTATCTGTGGGGATGTGCGTGTGTGTGTGTGTGTGTGTGTGTGTGTATGTCTGTGTCAGTATTTACTTTGTGTTACGCATACTTTGACTTTCGGTTGCTTTTTAAGAACACAGCGAAAAAAACGAAGAGAAAAATACAAATACAAAATACAAGAGACTCGAGAGTTGTTTCCTACTTGACTTTAATTTGTGTGTAAACACTTTAAATGACGACCGACGACCCTCCCCCCCGACATTCAACATATGCCGGCCACTTGAGCTTATCGGAGCAGTGTAAGTATGTGTATATGGAGGATATATTTTTATGGGTGTGTGTGTGTGTGTGTAAGTGGGTTTGGTTGAGTGGCTTGTTTGTTTGTGTGTTTCTTTCTTTATTTATTTATGCAAGCCGCGCGGCTTCTTGTTTGCCTTTCAGCCAAAAGAGAAATGCGGTGGCAAATTTAATTGATTCACCTTAAGTGCCAGCAGGCAGGACCTCAACTGGAGCTAAGAACCAAAGCCTCGCCGGCCACCAAACTGAGGCTGTTGATCGAGTAAAGAGAGCTGCAGAGAGGAGATATTATATAATCTTATGTTCATGAAGAATTTGGTTTGGTTTGGATGGAAGAATGAAATTACTTTTCGGTTTTAGTGGAACTCAGGCTTTGTATTTTGAGCGTCAGTTGAGTTGGCAATGTGGCATCGAAATCGAGAAGATTTGCGGTGAGTGTGGTGGAACCCAGATTGGCCAAGTAGACGATGGTGGAATAGTTAGCCAGGTAGCTGTTAAGGAAGGGAAATATTAGGAAGGGAAAGTTAGTTTTCCAGTAAAGTTGGGAGAGCAAACTAATAAGATTTCAGTTAGACAAATTCGCCGTGATTGTCCACAAAGTGACCTGCAGCTTGAGTAACAAAGCCAAGAGAATGAGCTGGCTACTCAACAGCCTCAGCAAGCAAGCAAGGTCTCAATCTACAAGAAGAGCCTGACCCCGCTCTCAGCTTAACAGAATCTGAGTCAAGCAGGCCAGAAGCCTGAGGCTGATAGCCATAGCTGACTTGTTCATCCGCATAAGGGATCTTGAGAGGGATCGAGGCGTGCCAATGGCGTAGCCAGCGGGGACAGGGGGTGCCGTGGAACCCCCCTAGAACTCCACTTGTTTGAGTAGATATATGTAAAAGGACCTAATTGAACTTCCAAATATGTCTGTATCAGCATCAACAGCTGCGGTGTCCATCTGTCTATCTATATGTCCATGTAAAGGCCCAAGATTCGGAACAGACGAAGAAATTTTGATATGCAGAATATATGTAGCTACTTACACCATAAGGACTCACCCAAGGATTCACAGTACGAGCACATAAGATTAATTTTAAGATCTCAAAACTCACCGCTTGATCACAAAGACATTCTCACTGATCACTCCATATTTGGTGGCGCCATTCTGCAGCGTTGCCGAGCTCTGACGCATCGCCACCAGCGACTTGTATATCTTCAGATGCGAACGAGTTGCCGCCAATTCGCTTTCCACATTCACCGTTTGGTAGTCCGGAGCCAGAGGCAACCATGTTTTGGCTGCCGTTGAGAAGCCCGCATTGGTCGCCCCCGTCCAGTGGAAGGGTGTGCGTGAGGGGTCACGGGTGAACTGCTCGTAAGTATCAGCATTGGCATTGCAGGCAGCCGGATCTTGGGTATCCTCCCAGCTAATCTCACCATCCGTCATGCCCAGCTCTTCGCCCTGATAGGTCACACTGGCTCCTGGTAGAATCATCACCAACATATTCATGGCATCTGCATTCGCTTCACCATATCGACTGGCCACCCGACGCTGATCATGATTGCCAATCACCCAGTTGGCTGTGCGTCCCGCAGGCATATTGTTTAGCCAATTGTCTACGGCAGTCTTGATGGAGCTGGCTGAGAAACCATCACTGGCAGGGACAGTGATTAGGTTGAAGTTGAAGGGCAGATGGGCACCGGCCACAGATCGATTGCCATAGAATTGCATGGTGTAGGCGGGCGGAGCATAGGTCTCTATGAGCAGGACGCGCGTGTCACCGCCATGTATGCGCTGGTAGTCATCCATGACAGTGCGCCATTGATTGGACATGTCAATGGTCTCGGGTCGATTCTCAATGAACTCACTCTTCAGATAATTGCGAGCATCCGTGTCCTCAGTGAGACCGCTTACCTCTTCGTCCGGGTATTGACCATACTCATCGGGTTCCACCTCAAACAGCACAGGCACAGCATCGCAGCGAAAGCCGGCCACACCTTCGTCCAGCCAGTAGCGCAGGACCCGCTTCATTTGCTCCACCACGGCGGGATTGCGATAGTTGAGATCAGCCTGCTGTACGGCAAATTGATGGAGATAATACTGCTGACGCTCCTCCACCCATTGCCAGGCGCTGCCCCTGAAGGCCTGCAGCCAATTGGATGGGGGTTCCCGCTGCCCTGTGACAGCATTCACTTTGCCATCATGCCACACATAGTAATCCTCATAGCCCTTCTCACGTTTCACTGACTTCTTGAACCAATCATTCTCATCACTCGAATGATTGGGCACAAAGTCCAATATGATCTTCAGGTCCAATTCCTTGGCTTTCTTAATCAAGGCTCTGAAGTCATCTAGGGTGCCATATTCTGGCTGGATGTCATAGAAATCGGATATGTCATAGCCAAAGTCCACCATGGGTGAGGTAAAGATGGGTGACAGCCAGGCAGCCGTGACACCTAGATCCTTGAGATATTCCAACTTGCTGGTGATGCCATTCAGGTCACCTATGCCATCACCATCCGAGTCCTTGAACGAGCGGGGATATATCTGATAAAACTGAGCTGTTTCCCACCAATCTTTGCTGGAGCTGGCTGTGGAGGAAGACTCCTGACAGGCTCTGCTGGCTGCCCAGAAGCAAATGAAGGATAAGAGTAAAGTTGATAGTTGCAAACGCTGCATTTTGGATACTTAATGGAAATGTTGTAACGGGAAAGTCTTATATATCATCAGCTGATCTACTTAATGGGCATTAAATGATAAACCGACTTAAGTGTCAAGTCAGAAGTTTGCCCAGCACTTGAAGAGCCTTCAATGTGGTCATCCACTTAGGGGGGTTTGCCTTTGAAGTAATCTTATCTGAGGTCTATAAAAACGCCCGCAATAGCCAGCCAGCTGTTCAGTATAGTTTCAACCATGAGAGTGCGATTACAATTAACATTGAGCCTTGCTCTGCTGCTTGCCCTGCTTAGCCAAGGCGAGGCTTGTGAAAGTTCCAGTTCAAGTTTAACTGCCACCAAAGATTGGTGGCAAACCGCTCAGTTCTATCAAATCTACCCACGATCCTTCAAAGACTCGGATGGTGATGGCGTTGGCGACCTCAATGGCATCACCAGCAAGTTGGAGTACCTCAAGGAGCTAGGCGTCACAGCTGCCTGGCTGTCACCCATCTTTGCCTCACCCATGGTGGACTTTGGCTATGATATATCTGATTTCTTTGATATCCAACCAGAGTATGGCACCTTAGATGACTTCAGAGCCTTGATCAAGAAGGCCAAAGAACTAGATATAAAGATCATATTGGATTTTGTGCCCAATCATTCGAGTGATGAGAATGATTGGTTCAAGAAGTCAGTGAAACGTGAGAAGGGCTATGAGGATTACTATGTGTGGCATGATGGCAAGGTGAATGCTGAGACTGGCCAAAGGGAACCCCCACCAATTGGCTTCAGTATTTCCGCGGCAGCGCCTGGCAATGGAATGATCAACGCCAGCAATACTATCTCCATCAGTTTGCCGTTCAGCAGCCCGATCTCAACTATCGCAATCCCGCAGTGGTCTCCCAAATGAAGCGAGTCTTGCGCTATTGGTTACGCGAAGGCGTCTCTGGCTTTCGCTGTGATGCCCTGCCTCCCCTGTTTGAGGTTCAACCTGATGCAGCTGGTCAGTATCCAGATGAGGCTGTGAGTGGAGTTACCGAGGACACTGAGGATCGTCCTTATTTGACCACCACCTACATTGAGAATCAGCCGGAAACGATTGATATGGTTTATCAGTGGCGTGAAGTGCTCGACGACCATCAGCGGATCTTTGGTGGCAACTCGAGTGTGTTGCTGATTGAGACCTATTCACCTGCCTGGTTCACCATGCAGTTCTATGGCAATCGTTCGGTGAATGGAGCCCATTTGCCCTTCAACTTTAACCTGATATCCGTGATGGAACAGAAGCCTCTCAGTGCCAGCAGTGTCAAGGAGGCCATTGATCTTTGGCTGCTGAATATGCCAGCAGGAAGGACGGCCAACTGGGTGGTGAGTATTCCTATAGTTTCCTCTGTTAGTTATAACTTTGCCTAATTCTCACCCATTTCCTTCAGCTGGGCAATCATGATAAGCGACGTGCCGCCAGTCGTTATGGCAAGGAGCACATTGATGCCATGAATATGCTGGTCATGATCATGCCAGGAGCCAGTGTGACCTACCAAGGCGAAGAGCTGGGCATGACTGATGGTCAGATCAGTTGGGAGGACACAGTCGATCCCTGGGGCTGCAATTCGAATCCAGATATCTACGAACAGTATACCAGAGATCCGGAAAGAACTCCCTTCCACTGGACGGGTGGGAAAAATGCTGGCTTTACAGATGGAGAGACCACCTGGTTGCCCCTGGCGGAGGATTATGAGACAGTTAATGTGGAAACTGAATCAGCGGCAGCCCATTCACATCTGAAGATCTATAAATCGTTGGTGAAGTTACGTGGATCTTCGCAGACACTGCAGAATGGAGGCACCAAATATGAGGCACTCAGTGAGGATGTGCTTGTGGTGAAGCGGTGAGTTGAAAATGGGATTTGGGAGGGTTTGAAAGTTGGGTTTAATACGAAGGAGTTGAAAAGGAAGCTATAGGAAGGAGTCCATGAAGAAGCGCTTTACTTAGATAGCAATAGGTGTGTGCGAACCCTTTATATATATTATATAGAATATCAATTTGAAATGGATGTGGCAGCTCTTGGTGAGCTGCTCACCTTTGGAGAACACTGTAACATATGACATGTGGATTGGACTCTTGTTAAGCTTATCAAGCTATCCGCATATCCGGCTCGAAGGACCTATGTGGAGGTAGTACTACGGAACTAAAAAAGCAAGACTGACTCGCTCTACCCCAAGTGCCTTAAGAAGCGTGCCGTCATCAGCCAGCGCCATGTCGAAGTCCAGGCGCTGTGCCAGGGATTCGCCAACTGCTTATATCCCCAGATCTTTGCCAAGGCGCCTGCTGATGACGAGGCCTTCAAGAAGATCTAGTCAGCTTTTGAATTCCTCAACATACTCCTTGAATGCCAAGAGTGTGCCGTTGGTGAAATACTTTTAAGAGTCCGTTTGATTTCGCATCTCAGTGTATTTTGACAACAGCCCAAAATTGATAACAATTTGAAGCTTGGCTGATCTTACTGGCTGTTTCATGAACTGTCACAGTCAATCATCAGAAGTCTGGCAGCTTAACAGCTCCATCTTATGTCAGGCTTTCTAATCATTTCAAAACTAGAACCCAATGATAATTCTTAATGTGAAACAGACTGAAAAACCCTCTGCTGCCATCTGTTGTTGGTGGCTATTTATCTATGTATATGTATACTATCACTCTTGTAGCAAAGCATTATCATACACACACTGTCTCTTTCTCTCTATCTCTTCAGCTGGCTTTCTGGCTCATCCACACTTATATACGTGGCCAACTTTGGCTCAGCGCCTGCGACTGTGAACCTCACGGAGTTTGACCAAACTCTGCCCGAACAATTGAAGCTGCTCATACGCAGCCTGGACTCTCCCAAAACGGATGGGTAATTATGGAGCTTCATATGAATTTCTATGATTTTCTAATTTATAACTTTTACACTTAATTCCCCTGCAGATCCAGCTATAACTCCGCTTCACTTGCCTTGCTAGCCGGCGAATCGTTGGTCTTGAGTTCCGAATAAAAACGTTAAATGTGTTTGCTTGAAATTGAGTTTGTTTATTTTGATGATTTATTCTTTGGTTGCTCTTTAATATTTGTGGTTTTTTTATAGTTTCTTAAAGATTTTTATTAGCTAGCAACTTGGTAACTTTAGCGGTTTTAGTAACACGATTTGAATTCAACTTTTGTGAATTTCAATTCAATTAATTTGAAATTATTATAGACATTCATATATGTATATTTATATGGCATAAGTTCGTATAGGTTTTTGATTAGATATTGGTATATTTTTTGATATCATTATCATTATTATTATTATTATCTGCTTAGAATCAACGCACACACAGAAAGTGAATACAAATGCATTATTTTTAGCTAATTTGGCTAGACTTCATTTACATTTATTTATATATATTTTTTTATATATTTATATTTTTATATATTTGCATATTTAATTAAATTCTTAGCTCAATATTTTCTTCGACTTTTTACCTTTATCCATAAATTTATAATTTAATCAACGCACATTTAAGTATTCGTTAGCATTTTGTATTTTTCGTATTTCATACATTTTCATACAAATGCCAAATTGGTAGCACAATTTCAAACATTTAACATTTACATCAAAAGGAAGGAACTATAATTAAAATTGTTTATAATACAAATATTCTTAGAATCATACATTTATTTGGCCTTGGAAGCCGTTTCTTTGTGTCTGTCTGTGTGTCTGTGTGTGTGTGTTTTTGGTTTTGGTTTTGGCTTTTCCTGAAGCGCAATTAAATTTATCATGTTGCGGGGCTCGAACAACACAATAAATGTAATTGCAATTGTTTAGAGATCACCATCATCATCAACTTCATCATCATTCATCATCATCATCATCTTCATCATTTACATCACCATATTCATCTAAATCGCCGCTACATTGCAAGGGGGTTATGCATTAGAGGAGGGTATGTTAATAAGTCTTTGTAAATTTAAGGAGACAACTATCGATACAATAATATCGATACAAATACTATCGAAATGAGCAGATTCATCTTCTCATTTATATTCATCGACTGCTGTTCATGTTCTTATATCATTTCCATTCCATAATCGAGGAAGCAATCAATTATTGTGTTGGGTTCCGTTGCTGAAATATTGATTTACAGGATGAAGCTCTCGGATGAAGCATCAGTATATACAAGTGATTCTTCGAAAACAAACAACCGTAAAGATGAGGCTTCTTTAGGAAACGGAACAGTAAAGTTGGAGTGTTCTAAAGACTTCTTCTATGGGCCTCTTCAGTGACTTCAGCCTCTTCTGGAGGCTTCTTCAGTGACAAAGTAACAGTAAAGTTTGGGGCATCCGGAGGCTTCTTCTGGATGCTTCTTCAACGACAAAGGAACGGCAAATATTTGGTCTTCTACAGACTTTTTCAGAGACGAAGTAACAGTAAAGTTAGGATTTTCTTTATGCTTATTCAAGTACAAAGGAAGAGTTAAATTGATGACTTCTTCTGATTCTTTTACGGCAAAGTAACAGTGAAGTTGAAGTCTTCTGAAATCTGAAGATAAAGTAACAGCAAAGACGGGCACTTCTGAAGGCTTCCTCAGAGGCAGAGTAACAATAAAGTTATTATCTTTTAGAGGCTTCTTCAGGGATAAGGTCACAGTGAAGTTGAAGTCTTTTGGAGTATTTTTCAGGTACAAAGGAACAGTAAATTTGGGGTTGTCCAGAAGCGTGTTCTATAGGTTTCTTCAGCGACAAAGTAATAGTAAAGTGTAGAGTTTCCTGGAGCCTCTTCTGAAGGCTTCTTTAAAGACAAAAGAAAGCCTAAACCGGGGTCATTTAGAGGCTTCTTCAGAGACAAAGCAACAGTAGAGTTCGGTCTTTTGGAGGCTTCTTCAGGGGCAAAGGAACAGTAGATTTTGGAGATTCTAGAGGCTTCTTCTATGGGCTCCTTGAAGGACAAAGTAACAGTAAAGTTGAAGTCTTCTGGAGTCCTCTTCAGAGACAAAGTAACAGCAAAGACGGGATCCTCTAGAGGCTTTTTCTGGATGCTTCTTCTGGACAATGTATCAGTAAAGTTGGGGTGTTCTTTAGGATTATTCTGGAAATTTCCTCAGGGACAAAGTAACAGTAAGGACATGGCACAAACGTGGTCTAGTAGTGGCTTCTTCTTGAGGCTTCAGCAAACATAAAGAAACATTAAAGACAGAGTTCTCTAAAAACTGTTTCTAGATTCGATTTCATAGACAAAAGAACAGCATAGGCTGGGTTCACTGGAGTATTCCTATAGAGGCAACTTCAAAGACAAAGAAACATTAGAGACGGAGTTCTTTAGAGAATTTTTCTACAGGGGTTTTCAGACACAAAGGAACAGCAAAGACGGGTCTACTTAGGACTTCTGCAGTGACAATTAAAGAGAAAGGATGAAGCCTCCCTCTGGAGGAATCTTTAAAGACAAATAATATTTAAGACAAGATCTTTTAGAGGAATATTCAGAGACAAAGAAACAAAGGCCAGAACTTTTCAGAGTCTCTTTCAGATACCCCTAGTGACGCCATTGGTATAATCAAGGGCAAATAACTAGCTTGATGGCAAAAGATTCCCTTAGAACGAAAATAGATGTCTATGTTGAGGTCTCTTCGCAGTCAAGCTGTTATAGAAAGGGTAGAAATGCTGGGAGGAAGGAAATCTAGAAGGAAGTTGACAACACTAAAGCCGTATCGATTATCAGCTTCAGTTGCAATATGCAATTTGCTTTGGAAAGTTTCATTGAGAGAGGTAACGAGTGCCAAAAGAGGACTCAAAGGCGGGGTCGGAGAAAAAATAGACGAATTGTAACGACGTAGAATGTTTTTAAGGACAAGCACATGCAGCTATAGAAATAAGCAAATATACAAAACTTGTAGCATATTTAAAGGCGGTCATAGAAAGTAAATATATAAGATTTATTGCATATTTTAGGGCGTTAAAGTAAATGCATTGCCATATCAACTTCGACTACGATTTTGACCAACTTTTGATTTGAGTTTTACTGAAAGCTGACTTAGTAAGCATCAACGCCATAAACTCTAACTAGTGTGAATGTTTTAGAGATCTTCGACTCATGGCTTGCCCAAACACAGCCTTGTGTTTTCTTGCTCTGTCAGGAATTCCAGATTATATTATCAAGTTGTATTAACTCCAGCTTTCAGAGACTTATATCAACATTTGTCAAAATGAAATCTTTAAGAATTGGCTATTTCTTCATAAATTTCTAAGAACTCATTCACATAACCTCGTAGCAACCCCTTTGGAACATAATCACGCTATCATCAACATCATCATCATCTTCTTAAGTATCCTCAATCGATAGCTCATATCGTACAGCTCTTAACCTTATATGCATATTTTGGAGTTTATATATTTGTTTGTGCATGCAAGTTTTGTTTATAGAAAACACATTTTTGAAATTATATCACATTTGTTTTTCATTTCTCATTTACTTTTTCATTTCATTATGTTTCTTAGATAGATTTTCCTTCTTTGAAATTTGCTTCGACTGGCAACTGAACGAGACTTACATAACTAGACAAGCTTAAGGTTAATACATTTATTCCATTCAACACTTAAGTTTTAGATGTTTATAGAATAAAGTGGCTGACAGTTATTTTCTTTAAGTAAACATTTCAAGGTTTCGTTTTTCTGGTAAATACAATTTTACCCACGATTCTTACCTTACTTTTTGGGTTTTCATATCTCAGAAATAGTTATTCAACATCAATTTTTGAAGTACATTTTTGTAGAATCATATTCTGAAAGACAAATATATATAAATATTTTATTAAAAGTTTCTTAGTAACAGATTTGGATGATTAAATGTGTTAATGTTGAAAAACATTCTTTTGATATAGAAAGTTCTCTTATATGACTGCTGATGGATGTGAAATTTTATATCTGAAATTCATAACATGAGCTGAAAGATTCTATAAAACATTCTATAGAATATAAAACTATATGTGCTTCGACTTCAATGGGAGAACTGTTATAGAATTGACTTGTAAATTCGGAGCACTAATTTGAATTCGGATATATTTTACAGTAAGAAAAAATACTCATCAGAAGTGTAGCCAAAAGTTGTGCTGTGAATCAAATGTTCTCTAGCATTCATACAGTCCATCCTGGTGAGATATGACTCATATGAATCAACTTCACGTACAAGGAGATACTTTCTGAGAAGTGCTGTTGTATTTATCTACTAATAGCTAACACGGTGGGCGTCGCTATGCCTCCTCCTGTTGATTTATGCGTGTTGTTGTGTTAATAATCTTCAATGTGTTTTTGTTGTTGTTTTGCTTTACAAGCTACCAGAAGTAACTGTGGTATTCTAGAAGGTTTTCTTTGGAGTTGCTGTGGAACATCGATAAAGGTATCGATATATATCGATATATTTATGCATATAGAAATGTATCGATAACGCAATTAATCGATGTATATATATCGAAAACTCAATTATACGATATGCTTATATCGATAGTTAAATATATTGATATAAATATATCAATATATATGGATAACTCATTATATCGAAAACATAAACTACCTCTCAATCGATGTACATATATCGAAAACCCAATTGATCGATTTACATATACCGATAATATAATATATCGATATTTATATATGAATATATCTCAATATATCGATAACGTCAATGACATCTCAATATGTCGATACACATATATCGATAATTTAATATATCGATAAACATATACGCACTTTTATCTAAAACAAAATCTAGCCTTGACATTCCCCTGGTCGATATTACTATACTGTAAAGATTTCTTACGGATCGGTTCAATAGTTTAGGCTCCTATAAAGGCAGACAGACAGACAGAGAAATAGGCAGACAAACAGACAGGTAAACAGGCAGGCAAGCGTACAGACAAACATACCGACAAACAGACATACAGACAAAGAGACTAACAGACCAACATTTGCTTTTATTCGTACTTGTTTTATCGATTGTTTCTCGTATGTAAAAATTGTCAAGATCGATTAACTATCATAAGCACTCAGCATTGAATTTGTGTAAGTTAGAGAGAGAGAGCGAGATCAGGATAAGCAGCCGAATGGTCTTTCTATTTCACACTCACAAATCTGATATTGGAAAGCAGTGGCAATCTTCTTGGAACAGACAGACATATGTTTGTATGAATGAATGAATGTAAGCCTGTATGAATGCATCTTAGTATAAGTATGTGTATGAGGCCTTCGTTGCCCATTCCAAATGCTGTGCACGAGTTTGCCGATAAGAATAGCTGGGCAGGCTGAGTAGTTTGATCAGGATTGCGCTTGTTTAAATTTGTTATTTTAGTACATATTTCTGCAAGGGGTCTTTCCGTTCCCAAGACCGCTACGTCAAGATGGCCGATCAAGTAAATGAAACGCTTAAGAAGAAGCACACCTTCAAGAAGTTCTCCTCTCGTGGTGTCGTCTTAGATCATTTGCGTTTCTCGCGCGGCTTGAAGCGCAAACCAATAACCTCAAGCTGCTCAAGGCCAAGAAGGAGGCGCCATTAAATGAGAGGCTCGAAATTGTGAAGACTCATTTGAGGAACACGAACATTGACAGAGCTGACCGGCTGCATCATTGGTGTGTACAATGGCAAGGACTTCGGCCAGGTTGAGGTTAAGCATGAGACGATTGGCCACTATTTGGGTGAATTCTCTTTGACCTACAAGCCAGTTAAGCACGGTAGATCCGGTACTACTAGCTAACACGCAGCTCTCGTTTCATGCTTAACGGAGTCACATGGTCATCATGGATCCCATGTACACATACCTTGGCCTGCTTTTGGTTTTTTACGCATAATAAACGTAAACATAATCTTTTAAGATCTAAGCTTCCGCGAGTTTCGTGTTCTCTATTCTCCACACGCTTCTATATATTCATCATTAGCCTTGGAATTCTCTACAAGCTAAAGAAA
Source organism: Hirtodrosophila duncani (assembly GCA_037043425.1). Taxonomy (NCBI): domain Eukaryota; kingdom Metazoa; phylum Arthropoda; class Insecta; order Diptera; family Drosophilidae; genus Hirtodrosophila; species Hirtodrosophila duncani. The sequence continues at coordinate 3,544,288 of JBAMBM010000584.1, read as the reverse complement.
GTTTCATTCCACACAATTGAGGATGATTCCTTGACATATTTGGGATTGTAGTTGGCTAGGAGGCTAGGAATAAAGCTATAGCTGTTGAAACCACTCTCCAAGGATTTGCCTTTGCAGCCGTCCTACCACAGTCCCCACCACATCTCCCCCACTGAAAAATGTGATTGGAATAATTAAAGAACAGCGCGTTTGTCTCTCTTCCACGGGAAATGTTAATTAGAATCCCGCCAAGATGCTTTTGTGTAACCTAGGTCAGTGTTTGGCATCCTTTGATGTTGTGCATAAATGAGATTGTGCGGTTTTGTCTGCCCGCTGGAGAACAGATGAGCTGGATGAAGGCCAAACCACAATCGAATTACAAAGAACGAAAATCACTTTCCGCATAGAGCGAACTTTGAAACTGTTCAACAGTTGATCTAGAAGCCAACTTTGCTTGGAAAAGATGCCCAAAATCATAACAAATCCATATCAAATATTATTCCATATCATATTAGAGATTAGATAAGCTCCACTTACACATTCACATTTGCTGTGGCTCCACTTTACACTGGAATGGCTGCCCTCTTCTTGTTGTTGCTGCTGCTATTGGTGGCACTGCCATTGCTGGTGCCATCGCTTCCAGTCTCACTCTCAGCTCCTGCTCCAACACCTCCTTCAGTTGGTGTTTCCTGCTGTTGATCTTGTTTTTGTTGTTGCTGTTGTTGTTGTTGTTGTTGGCGTTGCTGTTCCTTGAGCAGCTGCTGCTGCAATTGCTGTGCGTTTAGCTATAAGTTTGTCTGCAGGACGGGTGCCCGCGTCCTCTGGGTGGAGCCATTGTCATTTGAGCTGGCCTCCGTGGCCATGGGAGGCGTGGTCGCAACTGTTGTTCCGCCTGGGGGACTGGTGGAGGTGGTAATGTGATTCCCAGCCTGTCCATGTTGCTGCTGATTGATTTTATTATTGTTGGCCACCACCTGCTCCTCCACGGACACCTCATTGCCATTGATGGCATTGATGGCGGCAATCGGTGTGGCCGTTGTGGTGTTATTTGGCACATATTGATCCGCATATGGTATTTGATTGTACGCATTGCCCTCCAGCGATGTGAATATGCTGGACAATGTGATGGTCTGTGTGGCCATCTCGCACAGCTTTTTCGTCTTCAGCGAGTGCTCTAAGGGGGGAGTTTGTAAGTGCAAAGGTCAAGGTATGTGACTATATACTATGTACCTGTATTGGTGGGTGTGATATGTTTTTGGATTTTCTCCTCCTGGGCGCAAGTGGCCGCCGTCACCACAGCGGCTGCCATCATTGATGACGGCCCTGTTCCGGCCGTGCGGTGCATATTGCCATAGCGCGGCGGCATCATGCTCTGGCGTACATTGCGTTCGGGGCGTATGAGTATTATGTAGAGCTGAAAGTGGAGAATGAGCAAATAATAAGGAAATGGTTAGCCAAGAATGCCAAGAATATTGATTTGTTAGAAAATTTCTTGGAAAGGACATGGCTGTTGATGGTGAGTGGGAAGTTGACTGCAAGCTGGACTCTAATGAAAACTATTGAGGCCAAGAGCCACGAGATATCAAGACACATGGCAGCTTAATTTTTGTATTTCGTATCGTATCGTATCGTATCGCATCGTCCCGTATCGTATAGTATCGTGTCGTATCGTATCGTATCGTATCGTATCTCAAATAAGCGAGAAGGAAGTCGATATAGTCCGTCTTTTCCTATGTGAACTACTACCTCTTCAATTTTAAATAATCCTTTTGAAATTTGATCATATCGTATCGTATCGTATCGTATCGTATCGTATCGTATCGTATCGTATCGTATCGTATCGTATCGTATCGTATCGTATCGTATCGTATCGTATCGTATCGTATCGTATCGTATCGTATCGTATCGTATCGTATCGTATCGTATCGTATCGTATCGTATCGTATCGTATCGTATCGTATCGTATCGTATCGTATCGTATCGTATCGTATCGTATCGTATCGTATCGTATCGTATCGTATCGTATCGTATCGTATCGTATCGTATCGTATCGTATCGTATCGTATCGTATCGTATCGTATCGTATCGTATCGTATCGTATCGTATCGTATCGTATCGTATCGTATCGTATCGTATCGTATCGTATCGTATCGTATCGTATCGTATCGTATCGTATCGTATCGTATCGTATCGTATCGTATCGTATCGTATCGTATCGTATCGTATCGTATCGTATCGTATCGTATCGTATCGTATCGTATCGTATCGTATCGTATCGTATCGTATCGTATCGTATCGTATCGTATCGTATCGTATCGTATCGTATCGTATCGTATCGTATCGTATCATATCTCAAATAAGCGAGAAGGAAACTTTATCATATCTGTGCACCTAAAGCTCCTTTTCTTAGACGTAACGATATATGTATATCGATATATATTGATATATCAATACTTGTATATCGATGTCTGTAATGATCAGGGAAAAATAGCTGAATATATAAAAGAAAAGGCTATAGAGAAGGCGTAGCGACGCACGCTGACTTAGCTAATAAGTCTACAAAAAGTATAGCATACTTAAAGGTGGTTGAATAAATTCATCCCCATGGCAATTTTAACGTGAATTATGACCCACTATCAATTTGAGTCGTAACAAGAAGCTGCCTAAATCTAACTAGTATGAGAATTTCCGCCTCCCAAGTCTTGTCTGTTTTCACAACAATTAGTTTTATATATACAGATAATGCTTATACCATAAGCTTTAGCTACATCCAAAAACATTATTTATCAATTAGAAACCCATACCCATATATCATATAACCAATCCCCGGGCCCAACCTTTAAACCCAAATGATTTTCATTACTTAATTTCGAAAAGAATTAACATGCCAAAATATTCTGGCATTAATCATACGCCCCTTCGTCGACTTGAAAATTGGCTCTAAGTTTGTGCTGATGTTCCTGTGCTGATGGGGCTTATCGCATTGTTGGCAGCGTGACCCGACCAGACACGCCCCAACTCAACGCCCACCAAAACGTAACAGTGGCCAGTGTCATTAGCCGCTTCCTGTTGTTTGCCGGAGAGAGTGAGAGAGAGAGGTGCGGGCGAGAGAGGTCCATATAATTATTACACAAAGGCCACTGACACCAAAAACGTGGCGAGGCAAAGCCAACGCCAACACGAAGCAACGTTCAAAAATAGCCGCCAAGCCATTAAATTAGGTGGGAAATGGAAATGGTTTTGGTTGCAATACTCCCACGTATACAAGTTGACGTTACGTTAGTTTCATTACGTTGCCTTTGCCTTTGCGTTTGCGTTACGTAACGTGCCAGCATTTCCGGTCTGTTGTGACATTGTTTGGCTGCCATTTTCCGTCGTCGCATTGTTAGTGTAATATTGTTCTTTCCTAATGCAAACAAGGACTAGAGGGCAGCGAGGAAGTCCAACAAAAGCATGAAAACGCAGTTGGCGGAAGTCAGTTTGTCCTGGCCAGAGGAGGGAGAGGGCCATTGCAGTGGCGGCCAAGTTTTATATGGCTTGACTATAAGTTTTTGCCTTTAGTTCAGTGATCCCTGTTCACAGTTGTTGTCCTGGCCACGAATTGGCTTGGCTTGGCTTGGCTCGGCTTTGCTTGGGCTTTGTGCCTTGCGGCCTGCGTTTAGTGTCCTGCGGCTCTGGTATTTGTTATTGCCATTGCTACTGATGTCGTCCTCGTCGTCGTCGTCATCATCGTTGCTGTTGTTGTTATAGCAGCAATTGTAAATTGCATTTTTATGACTCCAAGAGGCGAGCGGAGAGGGCGCTCTGTGTGGGTTAAGTGTGCATTATGTGACATCTGATAACAAAGTTGGCCAGGTTCAGACTTATTGCCAGGAGCTAGTTGAGCTCCTTTTATTTAGTTCTTCAAGTCCTTTATGGCTTTAAGCTAATGGAAAAACTATAATTTAAGACTTCATCAAGTGAATATTTATGTTTTTTGGTTTTGCAAAGTCAAATAAATTACAAGGGAATTATACATAAGATGTTTGAAAAGAAACTTACAAATTTGATATATGAACTTTTTTATATGTTTCACAATGACCAGATGCGGCTTTCTTTGAGATGAAATATGGTTTTGAACTGAAAACAAGAGAGGAAGGCTATCTTTGGGTACTCGAAGCTTTATCAGTGCTTAGTCGCCATCATCGAAGGAAAAATTCTCATGAAATTCTTCTTTTTTAGCCAAATTGATTTTTATAACTCATTGTAAACCAAACAAATGGCATTTGTACATCAAAACGTTGTGAGTATATTTATACTACAAAATGTCAAACTTTACTATAACGTTGTCAGACTTTAGCTATTGACATTGGTATTGTCAGAGTCGCATCGGAATAGTCGCATCGGTTTTCGGCAAGTTCGAAGGCTTCTCATAAGCTACAAACTTATCAAAGTGTTCAAAAAAGTTTCCATATTTTGAATTCACAAATCTCTACAATTTCATTTGTTTTCATATACTTCATGTCCTTCCATTGAATGCCAATTAATTGCAATGATTTAAAGTACGTTTTAAGTGTCATTGCAAAGTTTTGTAATTTATTTAGTGTCTCTTTCATTCCCATCACTTAATTGCCATTGGCCAACTTCGGGCAATGTGTCCCATGTTCGTGTAGTTTGTGAGACAAACGAGCGAACTACTGCACCCGCATCAAGTCTTTGGTCACGTTATAAATCTGCTCTGTGTCCAACTAAACTGTTGTTGGCCAACTTTCGAGCGCACAACCAGGCGACCTGAACAATTTGTGCCCTCACCGCATCGCCTTGTTGGTGGTCCTTGAAACATAAAATGCCGCTTCGCTTGTCTGGCGATTTTTTATGGCTAATAATGAAGCATTATTAAAAATATTGCCTGAGTCATGTGAATGTCCTGACAAAGCCGCATTGACTGCGAACATCGGGAAGAGGTCAAGTTGTCATTGTGAATTGCATTCAGCGAGAGCACACTCAGATGTTAAGCCTTCTTTAATGGTCAGCAGCAAGCCATGGGGACTTCGCATAAGAAAGATGTATAAAAGCTTCTCAAAAAGGATAATATATATATATATAATATACGTACTCGTATCGTAAATGAGAAATAATGAATCCGATTGGACAACTTTCCGCTTGCATTTTAATTATAAATCTGTCAGCCGAAAATTGACACGAAGCAACAAATGAAATGTGAAGTGCAGATTAAAGAATGCGAACAATTCGCAGAATGATGAAAAGGCAAAAAGCGCAATAATTAATAAATCATTGGGAATGTCTGTGGAAAAGCTAGTGATGCAAGTGAAGAGAGGGAGGCTAGTTGGCTCGACATAAAAGTAGTTACCAGATGTCAGGTCAAGGAGATTAGTTGACATTGCACAGGATATCATTAGATCTAGGCGACCTTTTTTTGTGCAGATGGACAAGATAAGATTTCTATTACCATATGAACACATTATCTATGTCATCCCTAGATCTAAAGGACAAAACTTGTATAACAGCAGACTTTTTTGACATGAAAATTTAGTAGCGTTTTAGCTCTCAACCAGAGAACCTTCTGCTTCATTAAAGTACATATAGTCAAGTCCTTGAATTTCTTATATAATACTATTTGAATAGGATTAGCCGAATATGTATTGGTTGAAGACCAAAGTGGGATTAATTTGAGCTCGATGTTGGCATTGGTTAATTTCAGATGGATTCCATAAGAACCAAGATGGATTTGATTTTCTCGCAAATGCAATGCCGAAATTGAACTGATAGCGAACTGAGGTTCATTCAAGAGCACACAAGACTGTTATAAGCTTGATGAAAGCGTGATTGCTTCATGTACTTTCATGATAGATATTAGCCTGCTATAGAAATGGCCCAAAGTGTTTGTTGTATTCTCAAAATCATCAGCGGATGGCAAAGGTTGTTTAAGGTTGTGAGTGAAAGCAATGTTCATAGCTCTTTTTCTATATCTGCTTCAGCGGTCATCAAGTTTATCTTCCGATCTGTTACATAGGGACAAAGGATTTCATGTTGGCATTCCGTAGCAGCTGCTTGTTCCGTGTATGAACCGAATCCGATGGGCAACCTATTTGATGGGATCATTCCTTGTTCAATATAGTATAGTTGTTGCTAAGAAAACATGCCAAGGTTGTCCTTGTTCCCCATGATAAAGTCGCACCTCAAGGACACTCAACATGCTGGCTTGGAAGAAGTCAGGGAAGCAGCAACAACATTGTATTATATCATGGTAATCGAAGGATTACAAGGGTGCTTTCAATCGTTGGTATCGTTCTATCAATATGGATTGAGAACATTGTCAAAGTAGATAATAATCCCTCGATTTATCTACACAGTCTCATCCCAATGGACCAATTCAAAACACCTTTAGCCATCTATCAACCTTGTTAACTTAGAAACTTAAGTGTATTCTTTCGTCACTAATGCGTACAATCGTTCACCATGATAACGCAATTATCGATGTTTCGTTGGCAATAACTTCACGAAATTCTCATTTCTCTTGCACTCATACTCATCTTTTTTCTTCCCTGCCCACTGTCCTTCCCAAAAATCTCGTTAATGTTAATGGGCGGCACTTACCTTCGGCGAGAAGAGACACGCAATAGTCACGCTGGCCGACAGGCTGATGGTCACCGACATGCTCGTGATGCGCAACGGGACATGATTGGCAGTCCCAAAGTACAGAGGCACGAAGGCCAGCCAAATGACACAGGTGGTGTACATGGTGAAGCCTGAAATGATGATGAAGCGGAGGGCAGTAGTTGGAGCACATTAATCTTATTTCATTAATATGTGAGTACTTTATGAGTGCCACAATATGGCTGGGGCAAAGTGAAGGAAATGAAATGGATATTGTAACAGAGAAATGGATATGTTTTAGGTCCTTCTTTTGGGTCCTTCAACAGGCATGTTCAGCTATGGGAAGAGACTAGTTTTTAAATATTTTTCAGATAGAATTGAAAATTATATTCAAATCCTTCCGAACATATGTGAAAGTTTTGGCATCATACGTATTATCATTGGAACTGGGCCTTGATCCTTAGTCAGTCAGGTCAAAAAGCTTTCTATATATAGATATGTATTCACACATACATCACACAGGATATTTTGAAGAAGCTTTATTGAAATCATATCTTTGAGGGATACAACTAAAGTTTATCGAGAGACTATAGCTTATCAGAAGCTCTGATCATGGAAAGAGTAATCTAAGAGTAGTAGTCTACTAAATGTGAAATGAAAACTATTTGAACTACAATGAAATTTTCACGAAACACTAAAACTTATCTTAAATATCTCCACATCCATAACATAAACTTGAACAACATTCTCGTATAATTGTAGTTAATTTTTATAGCTTACCAATATGTTTGGATTCATTGAACGCTTCGGGTATCTTGCGGGTGAGAACGGCATAAACAGTGCAGATTACAATCAGGACAATGGGATAGAAGAACGCAATCATGTAGGAGGCATCGATGTACGAATCGCAGACCAGCAAATTGTCCTCGCGTGTGGGATGATGATGCATTGCATGCGATGGGGCAATTACCATCCAAACGCCGTTGATGAGTATCTGCAGATACAAAAGCAGATACACATGTAGATGGACACAGATACATAGATACAGATGCTGATGCTCATGCTGATGATGGCAGCTGCTTCGTAGCGAAAAACTCACCTGCACACTAACTAGAAACGTACATATCACCAGCTGGGATTTGGGACTAATGAATGAGGGTCGTTTGGCTGACTGTTTGCCTGCCTTAAATATCCTTGCAATTCGATTCGTTTTGGTCAGCAATGCGGCATAGACAACGGTAAAGCAGAATCCCACGCCAAAGCTGAAAGTACAAAGTAAATGTGAAAGTGAAAGTGTCTGTGAACTCCAGGCCACTTGAAAATTGCCCTCCTCATCGATCCACTCACCGCTGAATGGCGCACACAATGTTTGTGGGCTTGAGGACCAAAGCAAATGTCACACCATAGCACAGGAAAATGCCGGCCAACAGAATGTAGCTCAACTCCCGGCCAGAAGCGCGCACAATGGGCGTATCGTTGTGCCTGGAAGCATGTGAAGAGAGCAGAGTGAAATGTGAGATATGAAACTAGCAATTGTCCATGCTCAAGTTAGCTCCATGATGTCTTTAATCTGCAATCTGCCCACTCCCATCTACTCCAACTGCAGCTCCAATTATATTTAAAAGTATCTTTGTTTGTTGCTGTGGCACATTTTGTGCCTTTTGCAGCAGGGAAACTTTGCAAGTTGCAAAACTTTTTAATTGCTACGATATTTTCTGCACCAGCAAAGCCATAACATACAAATTAAACCTATAGGAAAAGTTAACTATTCTATGCAGAGCTTCAAATACCCTGGGACTTGGGCAGGGGTCAGTTTGGTTTTTAGCAAATCTGGGGTGATCACGAAATCTGGCTATATACTATATTCCTACTATATTATATCTATATTCACTACTATTCATATCATATTCATATCATATTCATATCATATTCATATCATATTCATATCATATTCATATCATATTCATATCATATTCATATCATATTCATATCATATTCATATCATATTCATATCATATTCATATCATATTCATATCATATTCATATCATATTCATATCATATTCATATCATATTCATATCATATTCATATCATATTCATATCATATTCATATCATATTCATATCATATTCATATCATATTCATATCATATTCATATCATATTCATATCATATTCATATCATATTCATATCATATTCATATCATATTCATATCATATTCATATCATATTCATATCATATTCATATCATATTCATATCATATTCATATCATATTCATATCATATTCATATCATATTCATATCATATTCATATCATATTCATATCATATTCATATCATATTCATATCATATTCATATCATATTCATATCATATTCATATCATATTCATATCATATTCATATCATATTCATATCATATTCATATCATATTCATATCATATTCATATCATATTCATATCATATTCATATCATATTCATATCATATTCATATCATATTCATATCATATTCATATCATATTCATATCATATTCATATCATATTCATATCATATTCATATCATATTCATATCATATTCATATCATATTCATATCATACATATCATATTCATATCATATTCATATCATATTCATATCATATTCATATCATATTCATATCATATTCATATCATATTCATATCATATTCATATCATATTCATATCATATTCATATCATATTCATATCATATTCATATCATATTCATATCATATTCATATCATATTCATATCATATTCATATCATATTCATATCATATTCATATCATATTCATATCATATTCATATCATATTCATATCATATTCATATCATATTCATATCATATTCATATCATATTCATATCATATTCATATCATATTCATATCATATTCATATCATATTCATATCATATTCATATCATATTCATATCATATTCATATCATATTCATATCATATTCATATCATATTCATATCATATTCATATCATATTCATATCATATTCATATCATATTCATATCATATTCATATCATATTCATATCATATTCATATCATATTCATATCATATTCATATCATATTCATATCATATTCATATCATATTCATATCATATTCATATCATATTCATATCATATTCATATCATATTCATATCATATTCATATCATATTCATATCATATTCATATCATATTCATATCATATTCATATCATATTCATATCATATTCATATCATATTCATATCATATTCATATCATATTCATATCATATTCATATCATATTCATATCATATTCATATCATATTCATATCATATTCATATCATATTCATATCATATTCATATCATATTCATATCATATTCATATCATATTCATATCATATTCATATCATATTCATATCATATTCATATCATATTCATATCATATTCATATCATATTCATATCATATTCATATCATATTCATATCATATTCATATCATATTCATATCATATTCATATCATATTCATATCATATTCATATCATATTCATATCATATTCATATCATATTCATATCATATTCATATCATATTCATATCATATTCATATCATATTCATATCATATTCATATCATATTCATATCATATTCATATCATATTCATATCATATTCATATCATATTCATATCATATTCATATCATATTCATATCATATTCATATCATATTCATATCATATTCATATCATATTCATATCATATTCATATCATATTCATATCATATTCATATCATATTCATATCATATTCATATCACATTCATATCATATCATACTTTTGCAACTTTTATGCCAATTTCTGAACTCTTTTTTGTTATGGTATAAAAGAACATAACCAAAACAATCATCACAGTCCAAGCATATATGAGTGGAATGAATACGAGTATGTAGATTCCCCTATCCACTTGACACTCCCTGTCTTTTGCAATATGTATATTCCCTCTTCCTTTCCGCTCCACCACCCACTGTAAGCCACACTCACCTGACAAAAACGCCCGCCACAAAGAGTGTTATCAATATGCCACTTGCACTGAATGCCATGGCTCCAATTGCCCAGGCGGATTCGGGTCTGAGGTAAACCTCTGGTATGGGTCGGCAGTATTGCTTGTAGGCATCCGGCAAGGTGCCCAGCTTGCAGACCTGGCAGTGGGTTTCATCATCTGGATGGCGAATCTGTAGATGCAAGAAACACAATTATGTTTTATATACGTTTTTGAGCAATCAAGGTAAGAGCATATGAGAAGTATAAGAGAATTGCAAATGTGAATAATGTCAAAGGTTGTTTAAAGGTTGTAAAAAGGAGAACTTCAACATCCACTTATGAATTCTAAGAACAGTTTGTGATTTAAATTCAAAGTTTCATTCTTCAGCTTCAATATAAAATTCGCACATCTCCTTTCATTTGGACATCTGTCGATTGCTTCCATAGTTGAGTTTTACTACTCCTTTATTCATAGGTCCTTGCACACACAATGCTGTTTGGCCATTTTGATGATTTTCATTTTCTTTGCTCTCCACAGCAATTCACTACATTACATTTCAATCAGGACAAAAGCTCTACAAATAAATTACGAAACTCCCACCCGCCCCCACCCCCACCACAAAGGCTGAACCTGAACCAGCTGAATGGAAAGGAATGGAAAGGAAATGAATGGAGAGAAAGAAGTTTCACTTACTTGATAAGTTGTACAATTGAAGCAGTGCCAACAGCAGCTCTCGCCTTCAACATATTTCTTGGCCTGTCCACGCTCGCAGGGCAAACTGCAAACCGATTCCGGTGGCTTTGGATTCAACAGTTTAAACTTTACCTCTGTGGGAAAATGTGTAAACAATAAATGGATAAGTATGTGCCTGCTCATTGTGTGCACTGAGAGCAAAGAAGGCAAATGGGCTTCGAGTTGGAAAGGTGTTAAAGTTGGAATGTTAAATCTTAAGGAGAGTTTTAGTCTAAGATCTAAGGCATAGATTTCATTAGGATACTGTAAAATTCCTTCTTAAAGTGAGTGGCATTCACAGGGCTTCGTCTTGAAAAGGATCTTAGCCTTTAAAACCATTTGTAGGGCTTCCCTTTGGAGGACTCGCCTTCATAAGGATTGCATTCAAGGTTTTATAATTCTATGATCTAATGTTATAGATATGTAAAAGTTTTGATTTCTGCTTAAAAAATTTCATATCTAATTTTGATTTCAAAGTCACACTTTCATCTTTCACACTTTCAATTTATCTGAAACATTTTTCTAAGAATTTAGTTGCATTTGCATGAATGAATTTTCCAGGAAATTATAAATTAAAGTTCAAATTTCTAAGAAATTGAAACCTCTTTATATTTCTCAAAGATATTCTTAGTTGCAACCAAACTTTTGTCTGAGTGTTTGTGAGTTAGAATTGTATTCAGCTTACCGGACATATTTAGACGCAGCTCGCCTTCGTTGTACTCGCCCACCTTGACCCAATGATACTGGCCAGCCAGGGATTGCTTGAAGTGTATGATGTTGTACCTGGCGGGTCCATCGCCATTGCCATCGAATCGAAACTTATCACCGCTGAGGCCTGACAAAAGCACACACAAAATACAAAAGGCTCAAGGTTACATTTTACGTTTACGCCAAAGACGTCCAAGTCCCCTCCCCCTGCATGGACCACAAAAACAGATAGAGAGAGCGAGAGAGAGAGAGAGAGAGAGTTGGATGGATGCGCCACCCGGTTTTTATCAGAAAATTGACAATTTGCGCGTTTTGCGTCAGTCTCTGAGGTTCTGTGAGGCCGAGACTCGGCTGTGCCTTTGGTTTTGCTTTCGTGTATAATTTATTGAATTTCAAATTGAGTTCAATGACGATGACAAGCAAGTCAATTTTCCACTCGAAAGCATGGCCAATGCGCATTGTGGTGGCCCCACACACACACAATCACACTCTCTCAGACACACACAGATACGCATACGCATACGCACACCAACAGCAACAGCATCATCAGCAATAGGGATTGACTGGAGCCCCTAGGATATTTCCACTTAAATTATTTGCGCAACACTTGCAACATGTAATCTGATCTAGCCTATATACAGATAGATATATATATATATATATATACATATTTGTATCTGAAGGCAACAGAAGATTGCACATATTTGAATAGTTTTCACTTGATTTTTTCTTTTCTTTGCCTTCAAGGCTATCAAATAAATACAAATTTAGATCAGGAAATCAGAGAGAATATACAAAAATACATACAATCAGATAAATATATAGACAAAAATTTTAAAAAAATTAAAGAATATTATCAGAAATGATGAAGAAGAATGATTGAACTAGCGATGTCCAAAAACATCTATGTTTTCGACCATAAACATCGATATTGTCCGATGTTTTTATACCATTCACAAAAGGGTATATTCATTTTGTCAGAAAGCGTTTCTGACTATGTAAAGTATATATATTCATGATCAGCATGACAAGGGGAATCGATATAATCATGTTCGCCTTTCCGTTCGTCAGTCCGTCTGCTTCAACAGTCTTAAAAGCGCTGAAGAGCTGAAATTCTTATCAGATGCTTCTTTTGTCTGCACGCTGGTTAAGTTCGAATCTTATACAGATCAGACAACTATATCATATAGCTCCCATATAACCGATTATTAAGGAATGAACACTTAGGACTATAACTTTTCTGTTTTTCATTCAAATGAAACCAAATTCGGTTTGTATCCATTTGAGGAGGATCCACGCCCATTGGCTTGATCTTATCATTATGGGAGTACTATATCATATAGTTACCATATAACCGATTGTTTCGGAATGAACACTTTTTAGCATAACTTTTCTGTTTTTCATCGAAATTTAAACAAATTCGTGACTTGTATCCACTGTAGACCCACGCCCATAAGCCAGATTTGATTTAGATCAGTTTTACATTTACAATGTGAATGGTATATAAGCTTGGGCTTGCCTCTCTTGTTCTGCTTTCGTCGATGTATAGATGTTCAGCTTAACATAGAGAAATTGCACGCGTCGTTCCGATTTTAGGAAATCCATTTCAAGAATTGCTAAAATATGATAAATTCTTTGATCAAGCCCTTCACCAAAGAGTCAACTGATTCACTGAAGTCTGAATCAAGAGAGTCTTCTTTGTGGGATTACCACCACAAGCTTACGTTCTCATATTCATATAAGCCCACTGACGATATTGAAGAGGAGATGAGCACGTAGTTAGGAATGTCTATCGCTGACTTTAGGTTTAAGCTCATTGATTTGTGGGAGTCATTGGACAGCATCTAACCATATATTTGTGGCATTGAGTAGCATCGATGTATCGACATTTTCCCCCGCTGCATTGAACAACATCGATTTTTATACTTGGAAACATCGGAAACTTTGACAACATCGATGTTTTGATCTCATTGGCTCATTGGCCATCCCCAGTTTGAACTGAGCAGAGAACATTTTCTAAGTTTTGTAAGTTTTATATCTTTTATTGCTCTTATAAAAGTTTGTACAAAGTTAGATCTGCTAACTTCAGATATAAAATTTAGAAAGAATTAACAATTTAGTGATTTAAACACCATTTTAGTAAATTCTCTTGCTGTTCTCTATTTGTACTTACATAGCAAACACGCACACTCTCACTGCCATGCACAAATACACATGCACAAATACACGAAACTTGCAACCAAATATTTAAATCTGTATGCCGCCGCTCCGTGTTGAACTTACCCTGAAACTCGACTTTGCGCAAATATTTGAGCAAATCAGCGCCTTTGGTTGGCTTCATGGCATCGCACAGGGATGGTCGACCGCCGCACAAATCGCGATGCATGTCCCTAAGCATATATTAGTTCAATTATTGGTTGTGCTGTTGCTTCTTGCTGTTGACACATCCCGTCCCGATTGAGATTAAACTCACCTCAAGGCATAGGCAAAGGCCATGACCGCATCGCTAACGAACTGCAGTTGATCCTCAAAGTCCGTGTTCTGGCGCGACAGTCGCTCCTTTGTGGTGCACTCGCGGCTGTAGTTGTTGTACGGCGTGCTCATGCTGTTGGGATAACGACATTGGAAATGATCTTCCCAGAATTCTGCAAAATGAGATTAAGAAGGGATTTTCAAGGGGATTTAAGCGATGACAGCAAATGTGGATTTATAATTGGAAATTTTGAGTTGACAAAACTTTGTCAAGTTAGGTTAATATTTTCAAACTTACCCACAAACCAGGGATTCCGCTGGTTATTCTCCACGGTTAGATTAAGAAAGTATTCCTCGAAGCCGCGCACAGGATTCGCCTGCGGCTGGACGGACAGTGTCCCCTCCACCTGGGAACACAAAGACGAACATGAACACATTGCGTATGCTTAATAAATGTATTGCAATGCTGAATGAATTAAACAGACATCCACACACACCCACGCACTTACACACACTTAGACACACCCACCCACCACCACCCACACACACGCACAATTAATTTCAATTAAACCATAATTCATCATGAAGGCGCCTCCGCATTTTGTCTTCGTCTTTGGCCATCATCATTTATAAATTTGTACTCGGCTGTCGTGTCATCATCCATTGGCCTGCTCTTCTGCTCTTCTGCTCTACTGGCGCATCCCACAATCCCATCAACATCAACAACATCAACTTGAACCAGGACTGGCTTCATTAATCAAATAGTCGCCGCCACGCCATTTAAGCTCTCATAATTTCCGCTTGCAAATCATTAATTTTGGTAATAGTTATCCATCTATTATATGCCCTGCCCCTGCCTCTGCCCCTGTCATTGCTACATTGTACTTGCCTCCGGCTCGTAGTCATCGGAGACGAGATTACGGGCACTCCAGCCATCGGAGCCAATCCAGGAGAAGGCGCCTGTTGCATTGGCACGCCTCACTGCTCGCATCACTTGGCGCACTTCCTGGTCCGAGCCGAAAATGATGGCGCCTGATCGGATTGCCATTTGGCATGGGCAAGGAGAAAAAGGAGAGAGAGAAAAAGGTTAATTTTAATTGCATTAAAGTTCAACTAAGAGGATTGTCGGGCCACATGTCATACATATTTTTTTTTGCTTTTCAAAATGAAAATGGGATTCTTCTTTTCGCCGTCAAATTGATTGTTAATTGCATTCGCAGAGGCCTTGTGCACTCTGCATAAAGAATTCGATTTCCGGTTTTAATCAATTCCATTTTCAGTTCTGTAAAATTTATTTAATTTCACTGTAAATATGCTTGGCTTGGCCTGACTTGGAGTCAAGGGGCAGCGTTTTAATATTTCTTGATGGATTTCTGTCAATTTCTTCATAAAAGACATAAGGAAAGTGTGTTGCTTGTCATTGCCGATGTGTTTAAGGTAAAGGAAATGTCAGAGAGGAGGAGAAAAGAGAAAAGTAGCATCTTTTTTGCATACCAGATGTCAGGTCAGAAGTAAACAAAGTCTGTAGTTGACAATGCTCAGGATATATTTAGACCTACGCCTGCTTTTTTATGGTTACCACATTTGCAGGTTGTAAATATAAGATTTATATTACCATAGGTTTACTCTAGCTATAATCCAACCTAGATTTTGAGGACAAAAATTGTATGAAAACTGACGTTTTTGGAATAGAAACTTAGTAGACTTTGATCTCTCAAACAGACACTATATAATTCATGCTTGACAAAGTTATAGCATCAATATATTATTCACAATGCAGCTACGACTTTACTTATTCCTTTAGGAACGAAACAATTCTTGCTTTTAAGGTCCAAAGTTCTTCAACTTACCAGTGTCCACATTCATATCACACCTCTGTAAGGTACACTCAAATGTTCTTAGTTTGACTTTAATGCGTATTTAATACTACAGGAATCCAACTAGAATATGGAGAATTATGTCCATGAGATTCCGCGATTGCTGGCGCCTTCTATTATGTGGACCCTAAATACAAAATTGGCCAAAGAGGAAGTCTACCAAGGCTGCCCATTGCGGTGGGCCCCCTGGTGGGAGTATCGTGGTGGCTGTGGTAGCCCAATATCGAGAGTCGTCGTTGTGGCTGTTCCGAGTGGAGTTGCCTTCTCAACCGGTTGCTGTGACCCACAGAACAGTAGAGGTGGCAAGGGGGATTGTCATGCTGGCAACATGCAATCAAATTGACAAAAAAGAAGATAGTTGTATCTGCAACTATTTCTGGAGAGACGTTATACCAGACTCATAGTATCATCATGGTTGTACTCCCTCACTGTGGACAACTTCACGTTAAATAAAGCAAAGAGATACGTTTTGTGTGTCTAATTGAAGGCAAAATTTAGTATTTGAGAATGCTAGTGTCAACATTTCGACTATGAAAAACCCTTATTGAGCTTAAAGTAGGCTTATAGCATAGGTAATAGATAAAGTGAACAAAATGCAGGGTTTGCGTTCGCCAGATGATGATATCGACAAAAAAGGAAGGCTTCCTTGGGCAGAGAGGTATGCCAAATGTCTTACAAGTTCATATTTTGTCTTCAGTATTTTGATGAAAGATATAACAGGAGAGAAAGGCTAAGTTCGGGTACCCTTGCAGAACTGTCAAAAGCTAAGACATCTCATTAGCTTGAAGGCTTCCAAAATATATTTCCTTCAGCAATAGCAATAGGCAGCGAAGTATCTTCTTTCCAATTGTAGCAGTAAGTCAGTAACACAACCATGTTAACTGCAATAGTAGCAGGGAATACAACTCTATCTAGTTTATAGCCAATATACCAATCATACACATAGACTAAGCACACACTTACACATACACACATATATTATAGATACCATAAGCCTAAGGGGGCCTTCTGTAACAGACGCTGAGAGATACGGATGTGTTTTACTGTGTTTTATGCCTACATCATTTCTCTCAACTCCTTTCTGATATACAAACAGGCAACATTTCAGCTCTGAGAGACAGGACTAGACAGACCGACATGTATTGTCCATCAATGTAATCCTTTCATAGAGTTTTATGTGAAACCCAAACTTGGCTTACATTGCCGCACATCAAGAGTAAGAAACATTTCTCTTAGCCCGGAAGTTGAACAAAATCCAATATATATTTTGTTTTCCCATCACGAAACTATCATCCAAGTGAGTGTCTGATGTGAGGTGACCCTGCCGCCCATAAACAATGAGATGCCCGTCACTTGGGGTATGCTGAAGAGTGATTGCGGCCACTCAGTTTGAGAGTCAAAGCTCTAACAGGTTCACCTCCTACGTGCTTGTTTTATGCAGCATTTGCTGTTGATTTTGTGCAGAGAAAGTGCAAAACTGTAGTTTGCTATGAAATTTTCAACAACAGGTAAAATTGGATGTCAGTGCATCGCTGCCACCACGATGTCCCCATATAGGAGGAGGAGGAGGAGGTTCGAGAAGTTATTCGCTTTTATACATTCAGCTCATATGTAAGGCGTTTCAATAATCAAGAGGCGATGGCCAGCGAAGCCTGAAATGTTTAATAGATTCAGAGAGATGACGTATGGCAGCTGAATTTAAAATTCAATAAGAGTTGAAGTGCGTTTGGAACAGCCGAGTTGATCTAGCCGTCTGTCCACCTATCCACCTGTCCGTCTTTCTTGGAGACTATAAAGCCTAGAGAGACCAAATTTGGTATGTAGACTCTCTTTGTGGGGTGTCAGATCATCTATATCTCCTACAATATTCAAGATATCATTGTGCAACTATAAATCTGACTATTTTCTACGAAGTAACCAAATTTTTTAAAAATCGGTTAAGAAACAATGTCAGAATTAGCATTTACGTTTTACTTCAGTTTTATACTTTACGTCAGCCAGCTTCAGTAAGAATGTTTCTGTCTTCCTACCACTCACAGATGTGCTTGCTACTGCTGCTGCTGCTGCTTCAATGGGTGACCTGAACTTGCTTGTAGCTTAAGAGGTGAAAGGATAATATAAGCAGCAGCTGCTAGTGCCTTTTTTGCATTGTTTTGATATGAGCAAACGAAATGCAATTAAATAAGTTTAAGGCCGTGTGATTGTTGTAATTATTCGTGCTATTTTTGAAAAAGACGTTCTGCCAAAACAAATATGTACATATTCCTCACACGTGTTATTGTATTGGAGCTGTCCAGTTTTTGCTTTTGACTCAGTGAATGGACAAAATCAAAGGAAAATTTGGATTATTGATATAGCAAGTGACATTTGCTACGGTTGTGGCAAAAAGGGTTCTCTTCCATTGTATTAGGTCTATCAAAAAGTGTTGCATACTTTTGAGTGTGTTGAATATTGAATAAATGCTGAGTACGAGTATCTTATAGTCGGAATATCGACTATAGCTTTCTTACTTCCTTTTTGTTTTGTTTCATTTTATTTTATTTACAATTAAATTTGTCCATTTACATTTCCATTTCCATTTCATATTCTGCCAAAAATATAAGCAATATTTTTATTGCAGCAAAAATTAATTTCGAATTGAACAAACTTTTTGACATTTAACATGACAAGCCTCCGCAGTGGCACAAAAAAAGTATATACAGATATATATATATATATATAATTCAACTCAAAACATTTTATATTTGAAAAACTCCACTCAAAACGAAGCTCGTGTCATCTACGTCAATCATACGCCCTGTGGCACCCAGAAGCGACACGAAACGAAACGAAACGAAACGAGGAAAAAAAGAATGTCAATCAATTTGCCAAAGCAACGCAGGCAAACAGCATTTAATTCATTTCTCTTCTTTTGCTTTATTGTTGCTGTTGTTGTTGGATGTTGTTGCTGGAAAATGTATTTGCTTTGATTTGAAAATATTAATCAAACGCCAGTTACAGATGCCGGCGAAAATATATATTAAAAATAATTACCGTCGAAACCTTTTATGCCACATCATTAATCAGCAGGGCGAATAAAAAGCCACTGTGCCAAATGCCAATGCCAATGCCAATCGGAAGAATAATAAAAAGCACACGGTCTGGCGAGGAACCACACTTTATAGGGGCCAATAACTTTGGATACCCGCTTCCCCCGTTCCCTTGTGGCAACTGTTGATTTACATAAATGCGCCATCAGCAGGACGCTGAAAAAATAGGCCATCTAAAAAGGGTTTCCCAACAATCATTATTTATTGTGATTTGTGATTTGATGCCGCTTATTGAAGACTTTACTTCAACCTTACTCTTACTCTAACTCACTCTCTCTCACTCTCTCTCTCTATATGTGTCACTCCCTCTGTTTATGTCGCCCGCTTTCTCTATATATGTTTTAAACGATTAATCAAATTGACAAAGTATTCTTGTCCCCCCCGTCAGTTGTTTAATTTTGCATATCGTGTGTGTTGGCCCCGTTGCCTGAACAACAACAAAAAATGGACTGTGTTGCCCCAAATGTAACTCTATGCGTCGTAGCTGATAACTGCCAACGGCGGTTTACTTTTGCCAACTTGAAATGCACGAGGGTGGTTCTAGTAGTTTGTTGGAAGTCTTACAGATTGTCTTACAGATCTTTCCATTAGCATTAGAGTTCACTTTGCCTTCGCTTCAACCGTGAAAGTCTAGAGGAAATTGCATTTGAAATGAAATGAAAGTGAAGCTTAGCGCTAAGGGGAAGATGTGAAAACGGGCCTTAGCAGGTAGATACCTATGCAGAGGCTGTTATAAGTTTGTCACGATGTTTGTATAGGATATTAAGAAGCATTTCCGATTCCATAAAGAACGTTCTTGATTAGCTAAACATAGTCAAGTCCGCCTGCCTGTCTGTCTGTCTGTTTCTATGCGAATTACTTTCTTAGTTTTAAAGCTATCGACTTGTCCACCCATAGGATATGGTAATCCATATGTATCAATATATAATCTGGGATCTAAGGAACCAATATCTCAGAGAAAGAACGGAAAACGCTTAGTTATAATCTTCAGAGGAAAAATTGGCTTAATGGGCTTATATGTGAAGTGGAATATCAGGTGGAAAACTAGTTTTAAGTGACTAATTGTAGGGATAGTTTTCTAAAAATTACTCAATAGTACCTCAGATTGCAAATCCGACCTCAAAAGGAGACCTGAAATTCTCGAATATTCATTTGGCAGTCAACCTTTGGGAATCTTTATTTATATGTACTTTCCTTTGTCTGAAGTGGTTAATTTAAACCTAGGGCCTTTTCTCTTCTTATCTCTTATTTTCTTTCTCTGCACATATATTTTTCTATATTTCTCTAAGTTTCTCTATATTTCTCCATATATTTCTCCATATTCTCCAAATTTCTCTATATTTCCCAATATTTCTCAAAATTTCTATATATTTCTCTATATTTCTCTATGTATTTCTCTATATTACTCTATATTTTTCTATATTTCTCCACATATTTCTCCATATTTCTCAATATTTCTCTAAATTTCTCAATATTTCTCTACATATTTCTCTATTTTTCTCTGTATTTCTCTATATTTCCCTATATTTCTCTATATTTCCCCATATTTCCCTATATATTTTTCTATATTTCTCTGTATTTCTCTATATTTCCCTATATTTTTCAATATTTCTCCATATGTTTCTCCATATATTTCTCCACATTTCTCTACATCTGTCTATATTTCTCTATATTTCTCAAAATACCTATATATTTCTCTATATTTCTCTATATTTTTCTCTATACTTCTCTATATTCCTCTATTTTTCTCAATATTTCTCTAAATTTCTCTAAATTTCTCAATATTTCTCTATATTTCTCTACATATTTCTCTATATTTCTATGTATTTCTCTATCTTTCCTTATATTTCTCTATATTTCCCTATATTTCTCTATATTTCTCTATATTTCCCTACATTTCTCTACATTTCTCCACATATTTCTCTATATTTCTCTATGCTTCTCTATATCAAAATCATATTCTTTGAAAAATGTATGTAATTTGCCATCCCAAAAACCTTTCCAATTCTTCATACCAGGCAAACCCAGGTAAACCCAGGCAAACCCTCGCAGTGATGTATGTCCTTTGGTATGAGGGAGGTAAATTTCTTTACATGTTTTTGCTTTTTATCACCATTCCTCTGGCAACTTGACTCTTGGCCTGAATTTCGCTGATGTGCCGCGCCGTACGAGAGATTCGTTTGCCAGAAGTTGAATTTTGTGTAAAATATGTAAATCACTTTATTTTCATTCGCACATTTCCCTGCCCCGCCTGCCCGCCTGCCTGCCTGCCAATGGCAATGTGTCGACAACTTGCACTCGCAACTAGAAGAATCAAACCAAACTCGATGTTCGTTCGCAGTCAATCACATATCATTTGTGGGAATTTGTACAACAAATGTTGTGGAATGTTGCTCTTACAAGCAGGAAATGAGAATAGTTTTGTGGGCGGCTTTCCTTACCACAAAATGCTGCTGTGGAGGTGGAAATGTAAAATGGTATGTGAAAATTGTAGACGTTTATTCAAGGGCGGCAAAGAGCTGTACTTACTCCTCTTTGGTTATTCAAAAATGTATATGAAAGCGGGTGATCAGATCAAATGTTGGGATATCTGTCAAAAATGTTCATTTCCATTTCAATCATATGAAGCCAAGTTCTGGCTATCAATCAATGGGTATCTGTACATTTTAACTTCTTTTAGAGCATTTATATACCATTATCATTGATAAGATATAACACAGGGAGGGTTCATCCTAGGCTTCATATGTAGGGCTCAGTCAGTGGGCAGGAGTATTGTACAACTGCTGTTCTTCTAGCACAAGCGGATCCTCTCTAGCCTGCAATGGGACTACTCATTTCGTTGCTGTTCTGCGGCACGAAATTGCAAGTTCCGCCAACGCTAGGATGAGTTTTGTGTATTAAAATCTAGTTCTGCCGCTTAGACCATGTGATACACATGGCTCCTGTCAAAAGATTCAGTTCTATAGCTCACAAAGCTTCTGAGATGTTGGGGCTTAACTGAACTGAGGATCGGAGGATCAGATAGACGGATGCACAACATGATAAGACGAGACAATATAGCTATGTCCGTATGTTTGTTTCTATAAGAACTTCTCACTCAATTGTGAAGCCATCGACTTGCAACCGTTGGCTTTTCTTTGCTGTAAGATTTTCATATGTAAAAGTGATTAAAACCGGTGAACTTCATCACCAAACTCTAATACATAAGACTCTTTCAACCGAAGATTGGCTTTCCAATTGCTTGCTGATTCGTTAAACGTATTTATACAATTTAAGCACATTTCGATTGTCTTTAACTTTCCAGCTTTTTCTCAAATGGAAATCGCATTAATCTTTAAATCCTTGAAAGTGTTACATATCTTCATACACTCACACACACACACACACTTATTCCGCACGGCCATAATCCAACCACTGGGTAAATATATGCTTCAGTTCCTACAAAATCTGTTTAGAGTAGTTTTCGATTGTAGTCCTGGGTATCCATCCCATTATCCTCCGGCCAGAACAAAGAAACGGCTTGAGTGCGAATGTGGGGATGAGAGTGTCGCATATTGAGATTCTGCACTTCGGCACAAAAGCTTTGGCATCGGCATCGGCATCGGCGTGTTTGCCTTGGATTTGGAAGCAGCTGCTGATGTGGCCA
Source organism: Hirtodrosophila duncani (assembly GCA_037043425.1). NCBI lineage: Eukaryota > Metazoa > Arthropoda > Insecta > Diptera > Drosophilidae > Hirtodrosophila > Hirtodrosophila duncani. The sequence continues at coordinate 3,521,178 of JBAMBM010000584.1, read as the reverse complement.
GGGCCTGATTAAGTCGACGCGTCGACTTGGAGTTTCTCAAGGCGAGCACAAAGAGAATCGATAAATTTTTGCCCAAAGTGTGGGTGCTCAGAAGATGGGATGGGGGATGGACAGCGGAAATTATGTCACAAAACAAAGGCGCGCGGCCGAAGGCTGAGCTTGATAAGAAGTGACAGCTGCAGGAGGCAGAGTTCAGGCTCGAGGAAGAGGAAGAGGGAGGGGAATGTGGGTTTACTATGGAACAATGAAAGTATCAAAGAGCGCTGAAGATATTCCCCATCAACGCCATCAAAGTACAAGTGTCAGTAGTGGCTTCTGAACCCAGGATCTGGCCATCAATAGCTGCCCATCATTAGCAGGCGAAACACCAAAGTGGCTGTCCAACTCAGAGCAAGCGAGATAGACAGAGAGCGAGCGATAGAGACAGGCAGATAGAGTAAATTTCTTGCTTATTGTTTTGAATTTTGATAAGTTGCGGTCGAAAGGAAAACAACAAGAGGAACTTGGTCAAGGCATCAGCTCAAGTGCCTTTAGGGTTTCTTTTGCTTTTGCTTTTACTTTCGTCTTTTTCCTTTCAGTTTCCTCACTTTTCACGCAGTCTGTGCTTTGCTTATTTAATTAAACATCAAGCAGAGCTACAATTTCTTTACTTTACTTTAGAATTTTTATTGTTTCAACTGTCTGGCTTCAATTTTGTTTTATTTACTTTTTTTGTATTTCGATTTACACTTGATATTGTTTTTCATGCGTTTCTTAATTTACATTTCGTCCAGACAATAGAAAATAAATACACTTTCCGGCTGCCTTTTCAGTTTTTATATTGAAGCCAATTAAATATTGGTATTGATTTGCCATTGTTATGGCCATTTGAGTGATTGGAGAGAATTTTTTGTTTTATTTCTATGAAATTTTGAATTTCTATGTGAAAATGACAACCGAGATGAATTTAAGTTTCTTTGTTGTTAGTTTTTGATTTGATCAGAATAAGTTATGGTGATATATGCTGGTCAATGAATCGGATTATAGTAAACTATGCATGGCTGCCGAACTGAATCCTATGCACAAAAGATGGGACCCTGCCGAACGTTTGGAGTTGACAATGTTTGCAATCAGCTTGGAAGTTTAATAGGTAAAAATTGACAAGAAAAGTATATATCTTCTATATTTTTGAAGCTTAAGCAGCTGTCTCTAGGTGAATATTTGTCAGAATGCCATTCCTAGATATGCCTTTTCTCTAGTATTTGACAAAACGAAGTCTTTCCAACTATATAATTTACATATATATATGTTCTTTATCTTCAAGACAAGGAAAGCCATGTCCGTGCGTTCGTTTCTTCTCGAAGATCTCAGAAGTCTAGTTCCATACGCAGAATGCAGCTCAATTTCTATAAGATTTTGGTAGTCCGAATGGAGTCCAATCTTTATACCTTTCAACATCATCATTGAGCGTTTCTAATTTGGTGCCTCTGAACTAGTTCAATTGAGCCTCTCCAAGAAACTGTTTGAAACTCAGTAAGCAGATCCTTCTCTTCCTTTTTTGGGTCAACTACATAAACTTCGTTCCAGTTGTTCCTATAGTATGAAGAGTCTGAATGTTATGAAAACTTAGCTGACTCTTAGATTGGAATTTAGGGTGACATCAGGCATCGGGTGACGCCGCAAAAGTCACATCTTCTTCGTATACCAGATGTCAGGTCAGTAAGAAGGAAACACAAGAAAGGAAGGCTAGCTTCGGTTTGACGATGATTATATACCATTAACATTGTAGATATATAACCGATCTAGATCAAATCTGGTCAGTGGGGCATGAAGCTGCAGTGGATACAGTGGATACAAGACGAATTTGTCTTCAATTTGGATGAAAAACACAAAAGTTATGCTCCTAAGTTTTCATTCCGGAACAATCGCTTATATGGTAGCTATATGATATAGTTGTCCGATCTGGATAAAACTCAAAGAAGAAAGCGCTGGTTAATTCTTCTATGTTTCTTGACAGTTTGTGAATGGTATAATGACAGTTATAGTTAGATCTATGCGTCCCTTTTTGATGGTTACCACATGTACCAATCGTAACCATAAGATTTCTTTTACTCTATGTACTCATTGGCTATAATCCATTCCTAGATCTTAAGGACAAATATCGAATGAAAGCAGAGGTTTTTGGAATGCAAATTCAATAGCATTTTAGCTCGTCTATATCCAGCTGATTCCACAATGAGGAGTAGTTCTCTCTATCTTTTGTCGAGAAGTTATTGAGCTTGTAGATGATTAGCGTGTTTCCTATAGAAACTTAGGCAAACAGCTCCCCATGTTAATGCACTTTTGGACTCTTTCTTTGAAACTCGAAATGGTGAAAGAAATATAGTGAAAGATTCATGTTATATCCGTGCAAAAACTAAACTGAACTGTGAATTGTGTCACTGAATCTATCACACTCTTCCTTTTATTCTTCATTGATTCTTCATGTGGCATGTTTTGTCATTTGAAATTTGAAGTCACAAGATGTATAGTGATGCCTCATTGACAAGATTTGTTCTTTTCTTTGACGAATGGAAACAATTTGAAGACATTTTTCTAGTTCAGTTTTGAGACAACAATATTTTTCTCACCTAAGAAATACTTCATCTTTCAGTGTAATTTGCTTAGCAAAGTTTATGTTTTCCAGGTTTCTATTGAAATTGAGGCTCTACCTCAGTTATATTCATCCAACTTCTTTCTTTGCTAAATTTCTTTTCTTAAATTCTTTTAATTTCCTGCCTTGGAAAACTCACTGGAAAACGCACAAAAAAATGGTGACAACGGACGCGTGTTGTCTTAAATATATTTTCATTTAATTGTGCAATTTCCGGGCCACGCCCCGCTCTGTTGTCACGCCTTTGTTATATTCATTTGCCACTCCCAACTACAACAACAACAACAACAACAACAACAACAGAGCAGGAATGAAAAAATCACAGACATTTTCCGGCGTTGAGCTGGAAATTTGTAGCCAACATTGGTTCGCTTTTCGTTGACATTTCATTTAAAATTGCATTTTCTTTTCACCAAGCTCGTTGTTGTTGTTGTTGTAGCTGTTCCTGTTGCATTTTGGCCAGCACTTACCTCTGGCGCGTGGTTTCGTCAGCAGCTTCTGTACAATATTATCGTATGCAATATCCTCAGCCACTCCTGAATCCTTGACGAGCTTCTCCTTAATAGCAATACAAATGTTATGGCGCGCCAGCAGCTCCTCCAGTTCCTCGAAGGCCTGTAGAGAGGGAGAGAGAGAGAAACAGAGAAAGAAAGCAGGATGAGACGCATGCTGACAAAACTGAACCAGCTTCAGTTCTGGTCCTGGTCCTGGTCCCCAGCTTAAAGTGGCGCTCGTGTAATGCAATAAAAACACACGAGCATTTCCATCAACAAATATGCAACGCAGTCAAAGAAGACGCAAACTGAAAATGGAAACTGCAGCCGAAGCAGGAACAGGAAACCGAAACTGCAAGTTCAACACAAAAAAGGGAAAACCCGTCGACACAAAAATATATAGCAAACGCAGCAAATCCCATATTACTGCCAAATCTGAGTTGCTGCCTGCGCGAGAGTGCGTTTACCTGCGAATTCAATTTTGCTGAGAAAATAAACCGCTTACACTCTTAGGGAATTTATGGAAACTGCATAAAAACACAAAATGCTTTCCAACTGATTTTTAAAAAATGGCTTTAAGCCTTTGCAAGTTTGAGCTAACGATTTTAGTTTATATTCTAAGGGAAAGTTTTGTGTCGACTTTTGAAATCTGAGCAGCTTTTGTAACTCGTTTGGGTAGTTTCTGGAAATGTTGAAGCGCTTTTTGAATACAAAATGAATGGGGACGAGACAAATTTGCATTTGATTTTTAGATAAGATTTACAAAAGCTCAGTTAATATAACAAAAAAATAATTTGTGATTAAAATTAAGAATGTTAACTTATAAAAAACTGATTCTTGGCAAGCAAATAGAGGTGACTCTTCTATTTCTTGTTCTGTCGATTGATTTCATTCCTTCGCCTCACTTTGATTTCTCACTAAATGACATTCGATCAGCCAATGAAGCAACTAGAGCACTTTCCATATCCAAAACATTCCCTCATCCAATTTGACATTTGGCCTTCTTAAAGCTTCATTCGCCCCTAAATAGCTTAATTTTCTTATGACTTTGTCTTTTGGTTTTAACTTTCTTTTACTTCATTAGTCTGCTATATTATAGGATCAAGCTTTTACTCACTGAACACTTCCTCTCTCTTTAACTATGATAGTGGGACTTCGTCAATCAGCAAACTGGGTAGTTGGGGGCCTCGTCTGGTCACAACTGGCTTGGTTAGCACCACTGAGTGTAGAGTGTATCAGGAAGAATATTTATAGTCTTCCCACATTCCACAGGGAATATGAATTATAGAAGACTGGTCGCAGTGCCTCCATCTCACCTTTTGTGATAGACCCTTCGACTTAGAGTCCAGGCCGTTTTGATCTTGTGCTCTCCCATTCAGCCTTTTTGGGTTTCTTAATCCAAAATTTTGCTATTATTTCCAGGCCGTGTAGGCCTTGCTCTTTCTCAGTCAAACTGTTGTTTCTTTGGTGAAACTTTTCTATGTCTTGTTTCTTATTTCTAAATATTTCCCCAAACTAAACTGATATTGATAGGTCCTATAGGACTTGGTACTCTTTTGCTTAGATCAGTCATGGCTCATGGTATTGTCATATATTCTTCATTCATTTGGCTTTACTTACTTAATTCTTACAACCTTAAAGATATCTCTTTCTTAGAGGATTTCCACTGAAAGGCAGCTCGATATGTAATAGTTATGTATGAAAAATAATTATTTAAAATAATAATTGCGCTTTTATTCATCTCTTTTCATAGCGTCGTCTCTTAGCAGCCGTTTCAGCTCCGGAAGATATCATTACATTACAAAAGATCAGCATCCTCTCAGTGCTCGGAGAGAGTTCCTGCTGGGAGAGAGATATTTTCGCTTCTCAAGTGTAATTGAGAGGTCAGAGTAGCTTCAGCTACTGAAAGTAGGATTCTTGAAAGTAGGATTCTTAACGTAGCACATGTTTAGATTTCACTTAGGCATATTTTTGCATATTCTTGGTAGCGCTAACTGTTACTTCAAACGCCATTTCGTTTTCACAACTTCAGGCTAGTCTTAAAGGGAACTTTTTTTACATTTCATCTGGCACAATAGTACAACTTTACATATCTGGCAGAGCCTTTGTTTATTTCAACTGAAAAAATTAACCTACCTGGCAATGCCCTCTCTACTTTCTTTGGCTATTTTGAATGTTGACGCAGAACAACAATGTGCAAATCATTCAGTATTAACCAGATTAGCCAGCGAGCCAACCAGCTTTTTGTCGCACAAATGGCAAAGTGTTAAAATCATGTTAAATGGTAGATGCGAGTCCCTTAACCAAGAAGATGTGAAAACGTTTCTTCAGCTAGTATGATGGTGCATTTGCCTATTAACCAGTGTGACCAGATTTGTGCACGTGCCAACCAGCTTTTGTCACGTAGCATTATTTGAAAGGAAAGATGTGAAAATGAAATGTAATTCTTCATTAAGGAGAGCCATATTCTACTGCCACTTTACAAAACTGCGATTAATTTTTAAAAGTCAACTCAAATTTTCAGGAATTTCAACATACTTTATCTATCTACGTCCTAATATAGTTTCAGTCATCCCCAACCTATTGATTACTCATTGCAAATGTTTCGGCTTTGCCTTCTTTCTCAACACTATCTTGCATCTATATTATTGTTTTCAATGAAAAGAGTCTGAAATACCTCTTGGAACTCTTCCCCTTAAAATGTCAAAATCAATTTCCTCATATTCATAGATTCATCTTTAGATAACCAAAAAACCAAGGAACACTTCCGACAGCCATCTCTAAGCTCATCATAATCCTTTCCCACTCATTGAATTCCATTAAGAAAGCTCACCTTAATGCCATAGTTGCTCTCCTCGTAGATGATGGAAACATAGCTCCAACCCATTCGCTTGACAATGTCCACCATGGCCTTGACCTGATAGTGATCCGAGGGAATGGTTCGAGAAAAGTATTCAAATCGCTGCTTGTTGCTCAACTCCGGGCTGGTGGAAAAGTATGAGACCTGCAAAATAATGAGAGATGGGAAAAAAATTCTTTAAAAATTTCCCAAAAATATATTTAAGCTGAAAATTGCATACAAATTTAAGAAAACAATGAAAACCTGAAGGAAACAACAAACTATTTCTAATTAACCTAAAAGATAGAGTTGCAAATTGTTAAGAATTCTTAAATATTTTTGTACATGAAAATTCTTTTGCTTATTTCAACATTCTTCTTCATGATTTTCTTTCCGTTCCTTCATTTAGTTTCGCTTTGTTATACTTGATTCACACAATTTTCTTGCATTTATATAAATTTTCACACTTCCATTTCCATTTTCCACCACACAAGCAACGCCTGTCGCTGTCAACAGTTTTCCACCACAAATTTTTCAAAGCCGCCGCGAAAACCACAGACAATGACACACAGCCAGAGTAAAAGTTAAACCTCAGGGCAGAGTGGAGACCATCTGTTTTGCCTCCCCCCCCGCCCCATACAATGTCACACCCTCCTTTCCCCGCTCCGCAATGAGCTTCCGCTGTTCAGGAGGCAAAGCTTAAAAGATTCGGCAAGAAAAGCCGGAAAAGTGCATGGCTTTGGCTTCACAAAGGATTGAATCATTGCCAGTTAAATGGTTCTAACACCTGAAATCCAATTTCACACACAAATGCGCGCCGTTTTACAAATCAACCAACAAATATACGAATTTTCTTAAATGAGAAGGAAAGCGGTTTTTGTCTTGGCATGAAAATTCCATGCGCATTTCTAGCAATTAAGTCCGTTGCATTTCCCCTACAAAAGCAAAAAAGACATAAAAATGAACTTGTCCAAAATAAAAAGAGAGCACAAAGTCAGCAAGGAGAGAGAGAGAGAGAATGAATGCAGGATTCCTTGTGATTGTCCTTGTACAAGTCGGTTGAGCTGTCTGCAAGTGTTGGGCAAACTGCTTGATTTCTAATTAAGTGCCATTATCATTAAGGCGCTGTCAACAGTTTTCCGGGTAAAAGTGTTGTTTGTGCAGTCGCATGAGGCGGCGAGATAATGAAATTCCCCGTCGTGTCGTGTCAGTGACAAGGTGTTCGTTCCAAAAAAGGAAAAACGCCGGCAAGGATATATGCTGCTCAAGTTTGGCAAAGACAAAATTTAAAGCATACATCTTGTCGCCCAGCCGGCAGGTGAATAACGTGTTCTGTGGGCGTTCGACTCAAGAGGGAAATTGCATTTCTCGAAAGCAATTTAAGCTGGCCTCTTGTGAAAGTGTAAATCAGCCGAAAAACTGAGAAGAAGATAAGATATAAGCGATATTTGCTACTTTAACAGTGGGCTATGTTTTGCTTTCACATTGAAATCATTTTGATCATTTTGTATTCGCTTGATCTGCGATCAATAGCTACCAAGCTCTAGCTATACTTGACCCTGCTATGTTCGAACTTCTTTAATCCATCTGAAATTGCATTTGGGAAAAATGGGGCTGATTTTTCTGCAGTTCAACGTCGAATAATTCTTCATAGTGCTTGTTCTTTATAATTCCCTGTGACTGCTTTGTTTCTATGCAGGCAGTCGATGTAGATCCCACCCTGTGAATCCCAGAAACCGGTGGCCATCACCTTCCCGGCCGCTTAAACAGTCTTGACCTTCTTCGGAGCACGTTCGCCATGTAAATTCCACTGTTTTTGGTCTCTGGTGTGTAGCAGTGGATCCACATCTCGTCGACGATCACTAAACGACGCAGGGAAACGCTGCTCTGAAGTGGTCTCATGTTTGCATTTGTTGTCTGGAGTAAGCAGATGCTGCATTCATCACGCCGACAGCTCTCTTTTGCTCAAGATTTCATGCAGGACATGACCCACGCAAATCTTTTGAGATGCCTACTGCCTTAGCTCTCTCGCGCAGCTTCAATCAGCGGTCTGTCATTAAGAGACTGTAGATTTTATGTCACGGCTCATCAAAAGCCGAAGTGCGACCACATTGAAACTCGTCAAGTCAATTGTTGACGGTCGCCGTGGAAGATCATGGAAGTCACCCTATAGAATATACAAGCGCCCTTTGATTTAGCTGCTTCATTTTCTTTCCAAAAACATGAATCGAAGCACCGAACCGGATTGCTCCTTTTTCACTTTTACGAAATCTGTGGAGACGCCCGCTTCCTCATGAGGTCAAAGCAAAACTACGATTAAGATTTCGCTGAAATTTTGACAGTCTACAACTAAATCTAATAGATTTCTCTTGGGACAGTGGCTACATCGGGTGGTGAGGCTAAGTACTTTCATTCATTTCCATTTCCGGTTAAAACAAAACTACGAGTCCGATTCAACTGAAATTTTGGGAGTAACCGTCTTAGAGAATGTCTGATAGCGAATTCTCTTGCGATAGTGGCAAATAGGGCAATACTTATCGGATCGAAATCGTATGTACATATTAATAGCATACGTGGTTAAACTCTTTCTCTATCTTAGTATAAAGATCTGGCCTTCATTCCGAGAGATTTCACTTAGAATTTCGTTTGTTTTTTGAACATTTTTGTTATGCAGATTTTTGCTCTATTCAAATGGCGACTCAAAATCTTCAATAATTCAATGAGACTTCATGTTATCTATCATTTGGCAAGTGCTTTATTATTAAAGGGAATAATTGCTGATGAGTTTTTATCAGAACTGCAAACCAAAACCATTTCCTTTGAAATAGTTTTCGAGAATTTATATGAAAGCTTATGAGGAAAACTGAATCAAAATTTTGATTAGTTTTGTTTACATTTTTGGTTTTAAGTGGAAGCCGAGTGAGGTTCCTGTCCCTGTTAGCTTCAGATTCGGTTGGGTTTTGGTATAGAACCAGTGCGGCATGTTTTCTATAAGAAACTTTCAATTGAATGTCCTTGTTAATTCTTAACCTTCATCTCATTGACTTCTGGAATAAGATTTCTATGGATTTTCGATTAGTTTTATTCACATTCTTCAGTAGGAAAACAGCCCAAGCATGTCAGAGCTCACCGTCAGCCGAGGCAGTCTATAAACTTAGCTATCTATAGATCTATACAACTCCTTAGTTTTCTCAAACGTTTCCAAAGGAAGAAAAATGGAAGTTCCCTCTTTGATTTACAACAATAATTTCATAGCAATATTATCGGCCTCATTCCACCCACTTTTTCATACCATAAGATGCCATTTATAATGTTATTGTCTATCAAATTTGGTCCTTAAGTTCCTTTGTCTTCAAACTTCGTATCATATTCCCAGCTATTAGGGATAAGCATCTGACCATTTGGCCAAGAGACAGATTCTGATCCCTGCCAGCTTAAGACCAAGGATGTAATGAAATGCTTATGTCTGATTTATGAGCTCTTTCAAGCTTCCTTGTGTCCAATTTCAGGCTGCATAAAATTGCAAAGCGTGTGCTTTTTATGGCACACTTGCAGGACACACTTCGCAGGACTCCTGCTGACACTTAAACTCACGCTAAGGACTTCCTTAGTTATTGTCGCATATTGACTTTTTGGGCCGCACCTCACGTAGCTTCAACAGTGCAGTCTGCTTCCCCTGACGACGTGACTCTCCCCAAAGGATCCATGAAAAATAGATTATTTTAAGTGGAAAATGGAAAATGCGACATTTTCTATTTTCCATTTTGCGACTGCATCTGTTGCTGCACTCTCTTTTTGCTGTCTGATTTGTGTCCTCTTGGGTGGGGCAACTAATTATGTGGCACGTGCTTGCCACAGCTCTCCAGCTGCCACTTGTGACTCTGCAATTTTTAATTAAGGACATACAAAAACTTTGTTCCACCAACTCTGAATGTCAAGCAAACTTTTGTCCGAAATAAATTGTGGATCCTTTCTGCTTATTGCTCATACGACACGTATGCCAGAAAGGAGACTCACCTGAGGGATGCGGAACAGCCGGAGCAAATTGGCCACCTGTATGGAGGTGACCGATGAGGCGGCACCCACCACACCAGAGATGACTTTGCGCACTTGCGTCTTGTTGCAATGATATTCGGCATCATCAATGTTGCTAATCGAACCTGAAATGAGAGCGAAAATATACATTTAATGTTTAAAATATTGGAAAATGTAAGGGAAAATGCAGGAAAATGTAGGAAAGAAGTAATTTTATAGACATTTTTAGGGTATTGTAAAGAAGTTTCATCGCTCACAGAGAAATTTGTAATGTATCGAGACAGCTGAGGCGAGGGTGGCGGTAAATGTGGCCGTAAGAGGTTTGAGTGTTTGAGTGGTTGCAGAATCTGAGAGTGGTGGAAATGGGAAAGTTCCTGCTGCTCCAGCTGCAATAGGCTAGGCGACTGTAGCGGAACGACGGCGTGGATGCAGCGCTGTAGAAAAGGCATCAAGTCATAGGCCACACAGGAGTAAAGCTTCAATAAGGTGAAGGCTTGCTGTTCTTGGCGATAGAAGACAAGCTCACGCTGAGCCACCAATTGAAGCGACTTTTGCAGGCAACGCAGAAGCTAACATGATCTTCTTATGAAATCAGCTTTATTCTCTAACTTTTATACAAATTCCTAACCTTTCTAGTTCCCTAATAGCCGCACAGACTTCACTGCTAAGCGAATACGATCCCTTGGGCTAGCTTAGCTACTGCATAACAAATCTTATCCGGTCCGGACAAAGGCACAGGGACTATGAGCGGACACTAGCCCGCTGAGGCATTTGAAGAAGAGAGCGATGGTGATGCGGGTAGCGGCAACTTGCAGGGTATTCGGATCCCAACGGCGAAGGTGACGTAGTCTGTCGATGCGGTGCGGGAGGCTATGTCGAAGACTCAGGCGAGTTGGTCATACGATACTGGGCTGAGACACTCAGTTCCCGCCCTAGGCGATGACGCAGAGGTTGTGGTTCACTGCGTTGATACTCGCGAGTCAAGGCTGTTCACTGTCGGGGTCCCAAACCAAGAGAGCTTCCTGTTTTTGATCCAGGTTATAGCCGCTCTTCTTGTGCAGTTTTTAACCTCGAGGCTGCTAAGCTGCTGCTGCTGAGCTACTGTTGAGCTGCTGCTGATAGTCGTAACCTTGCTGCTGCTGAGTTGCTGGCAGTCGGTAGTCGGTAGAGGTTGTCTTTGGCCTTATTTCTCTTATGTCATAAGTAACCTACACATATATATCTTATGTTTATAAACTTAATGTATAATAATTATGGGGAATTTCAGCTTCTCAGACTAAGTGATACTTTATATCGATATATATACATATATATGTATATAATCTCAGATCACAGGATCAAGAACAAGTAGACTAATGAAAATTCAGTGACAGTTCCGAGGTCAACTGAGGTTGCTTTAGAAATATGACTTAATATTTTAGTGGACAAGCCCCAAGTTCTACTTTTTTTGGTTTTCTAGACGCAAATTGTTTGATTATAAGAAAAACAGGCGAGACACCGTCTAATTTTCAATTAATATCACCCTTTCATAGCTGCTTTAGTCAGCGTTTTTCGCTTTTAGAGTGTAGAAAACAGATTCTTTACGAAAGTCGTTATTTACTTATGATAAACATATCAGTTTCAGGCTTATCTGTCAGCCAAAGATCACACTCCATTGTTGAGTTCATTTAAAATTTTGACGCGGAGAGCTTCGTTGACATAAAGTGACATACACTTGGGATACGCGGACACATTCAATTACATTCCTTGAAACCACAGACAAACCATTTTGGTTGAATGACCATATGGTGATGCGTAAGCAATCGCAAGTATGGCAAGAAAATACATTTTCCTCCAAACTTTGTTTGTAATCTGTAACCCTTAGAGGTCGCACACTCCAAGAGGCCTTATATGATTCTCCCACAGTCTTTTCCACTTTGTGTGTGTTTGCACGACACTGACAAACGTCTATTTCTTCCACTATGTCAAATGACCATGAAATCTGGCCATGAAATCAACCATATGCAATTCTTATCTGCCGCCAACTCTGTTGAGCCACCCGCTGATGCTTTACATACTAATTTGGGTAATTGCATCAGGACTCTCATAAACGGAAACCAAAACAATACAAAAACATTTTCCATTAACACGAATCAAATATTCATTTTACATTGTATAAATAATTGACAAGCCGAACGAACAATGGATGTGTAAATCGCGGAATCGAGGAATAAAATCTCTTAATGGAAACACCAAAATGTACGAATTTACGAATACTGAAAATCCAGGAAACAACAAGCTGGAAAATAAAACTGGAGTTCTTGGGAAATTAGCGCTCTCAACTATAAATAAATAATTTGCAATGCGAAAACAAAGAAACAACAATTAAACCAAATTTTAGTGGGAAATTTTAGTGGAAAATTAACTTCTCGTAAAATAAGCAAATTCTACCTAAATAGTTTCCAATGATAACTAGCAGTTCATGTCTCTCCTCCTCTTTCACCTTTGGCTTGTTACGAAGCTGCGTTGCCCTGAAGTCATGCAACCGTGCGAACATAATAAACTTTTTTAATTACAAAATAGTTGAAAGAGCAAAATTAAATGTGAGGCAAAAATCAACATGAATTATAGCAAATATTTGTAGTTTCTGTTGTTTTTTTTACAGCTATCTGTAGTTTTGGCAGCCGCAAATGATGTTTGGAGAGTTTTCCACAAAGAGTTGATTGTGGTTGCATAGCCGCAAGCGATTCAGAGCAGAGCGTTATATGAAATGGTTTGCTATTTCCTGATGCACTTCCGGCTTGCTATCATTAGCGTTGTTATGAAACCGTTTGGTTTGAAACCCTAACGAGGATAGCTCTGCTTGCTTTTCAGGGACAGCTCCATAATGCTCCATAATGGTTGGTCGGAATTGTTTGGAGTCGGCGGAAAAATATACTTGTGTTAGTGAAACTTTGCTCTTAGGCTTCTATATATAAGTAGATATTTATAAGTCGCAGCTGAAATGAACATAGGGGAATCTAGAAACTTTATTCAGAAGCAAGAGATGAAGGCTAACTTAAGAATGTCTCCTTTTTGTAAACAGTCGAGTCGAACAGCGGCCAATTGCAGTATTGCAATAGTAGATCCATGAGGCACATCATCTTTTATTAGATTGAATATCATCGCCAACTTAAATCATCCCAAAGCAAATGTCAACACAAACCGCTAACATTTTGCATGGAAACAATCTTGATCTTCCCTATGAATATCGGTTGTAAACATGAAAGAGATAAAACTGGGACTTGTGTTACGTCTCAGCATCACAATGGTTCGGATGTACCCCGCTTTCATTGAATGGTTTCCTCTTGCATTTATATCGATTGCAAATAACAAGAAATTTCAAATTTGACGTAAAGAAACAAGCCAACTCGTTTGCCATTCACAATGTTGTAGAACCAACAGCTGTTCTTAGCAGAGTTGTCAGGGCTGCTTAAAAGCTTGAAAATTTGAGAAATTGCAATTTTTGTTTGTTTTTAGTTTTCTTCTTGTCCAACAAACACGAACACACATACAATAGTTGTGGCCTTGTTCCAGTTCATCCTTCTTCTCGATGCCATAGGAGTTGGAAGAGCCCTTGGCAGCGTTGATGAGCTCATTGGCCAGGCCTTCGGCAATGGTCTTGATGTTCCTGAAGGCAGCCGCACGGGCGTCAGTGCAAAGGAGCCAGATGGCCTGATTGACACGACGCAAATGCGACTCATCCACAGCCAGAATCCTCACCTTGTCCCGAGTTGATAATGGCGCTGATAATGAACGAGTGCTTGACAATGCGATAGGCCATCAGCTGCTTGCTGTTGTTGCGATCCTTCATCATCAGCGAGCAGTTCAGACGCTCCACAATGGGGTAGACAGCGTGCAAACTTCTCCTTCACGGAGATGTAATCCTGCAGCGATATGTCGTTGACAGTCACATCATCGCACGACCAGCGTCCAAACAGCTTGATCTTGGGCAATTCATTTGTCTCCAGAACGGTTTCGACAGTCTGCGTCTCCACCAATGGGGAAGTTCTCCGTCACGGTTTGAGCTACTTCGGCTATGCAAGCGCTATGGCTGCCGCCGGAAAAAGGTTAATTACAATAGAAAAGCCTTTCCAGATACATTCGTATTTCACATTCAACCTAGCAACATGGATTGCTATTGAATTTATTCATCGCAAGCAAAAATATGAGTGAAAATATGCAACAAAAGAGATGTCAAATCCATAAAGGCATTCACGATGCACGCAGTTATTCAATGTAAATTTGAAAGAGTTTGTTGTACAATAGCGTCCTCCTTTACATCATACACGCACCCCCCCTCCCCACCACTCGACATTAATAGGCATTATCATGGTCACCGTCTTCTGCAAGACCCGGATAGTCGTCCATATTCGGGAATTCGTCCAAAAAGTCTTCGAAATTTGCCATGAAATCATTATCATTATCGCCGTCTTCGTCCAAAAAGTCGGGGAAATTTGCCATGAAATCATTATCATGGTCACCATCATCGCCGCCGTCTTCGTCCAAAAAGTCGGGGAAATTTGCCATGAAATCAAAGTCCAATGTCGATGTGTCGATGAGGCGCTCTTCAAAGTCACTGTTGAAGGGCGGAGAGCCGTTCGATGTGGTTGTCGTAGTGCCTCCTGTGGTGGGGCTGGAGATGGAGACATTACTGTTGCGGCGGCGCTTGGGCGAACTACCAGCCATCTCCTCCATACCCACAACTAATGGAGTGCCTTCATTCTCTGGTAGTACTGGTAGCTTCCGTTTAAGGGTCATTCCACTCCCTGACAAAGTGTAAAGTTCGGTTAGGATATTGTGTCACTGCTGGCACAGCCAGTGTGTTGTCGCTGGGACGTGAAGAGACATTGATGCTGCTGTAACTACCTGGAGGCTCGAAAGACCCGGAGCCGATGCTATTGCTCGTGCTGGGTTCCATAGTCCCGACGGTGGCTGACTGACTGATCTCGTTTGTGTCGACACTAACCGACACTGGAGGTAAGGTGGGATTTGTTTCATCTGGTTCAGATTCGCTGTCCGATATCGTGCAGAACAGCACAGGGGGGCGCAGATGCGGTGCCTTGAGGTCCATCACAATCACGACATCATCCTCCTCCTCCTCTGATGGCACGCTTTCGCTTTCGTTCTCAGCAACGTCAGCTGCTGTTGCTTTATGATTTGCCATGACAATTTTTTGTTTAACTAAATTTTGTATCCTTTTTTTTAACAAGCTGCGACTTTTCCAAATCGCAGCTGAACAACAAGAAAGCAAGGCCAACTTTGATTTGTAGAAGTTTGGATAACAAATATCGGATATAGGATTAAGCACACCATAACTATCGTATAACATATCGATTGTGTCAATAGTGTTGGGCAAGACACTTTGTTGTCTGTTTCTCTCTGCTGTCATTTGCCAACACACACATGTTTACACACACATACTTAAACCATTCATAGCCACATTCATAACCTCAAATGTCAGACCTTATAAATATCTATTATCACCTTCAGTTGTGATCGTGGACAAAAGACCCTGTAAATTTTCTTTGTTTTTATTTTTAAGCTGCTTCTGTTGCTCTTTTATTTGAGTCTTTTCATGAGTCTTGCCATTTCGGCTATTGCCGAGCCATTTACAGTAACAGGGGGACATCTTCCTGATCTTAATGAGAAAGTTATTTGGACAGATTTGCTTGTTTTTTAATATTCGTACTCTAGTGGAGTAAACGAGTATTCCTGCAAATGTATGTAACAGGCAAAAGGAAGCGTCTCCGACCCGATAAAGTATATATATTCTTGATCAGCATCAACAGCCGAGTCGATATAGCCATGTTCGTCTGTATAAGCACCTAGAACTTGGAGACTATAAGAGCTAGAGTCACCAAATTTGGTATCTAGACTCTCCTTGTGGAGCGTCAGGTCAACTATTAACCTTAAAATGTTCAAGATATCATAAATCTGACTATTTTCTATGAAGTAAGCGAAACGGTTAAGAAACAACATCAGAATTAGCATTAACGTTTTACTTCAGTTTTATAATTTACTTCAGCCAGCGTGAATAAGAAGGTTTCTGTCTCCCTTCCACTAACACATATACTTGTGGCTGCTGCTGCTGCTTCAATGGGTGCCCTGAACTTGCTTGTAGCTTAAGAGGTTTAAGGGGGATATAAGCAGCCGCTGCTAGTGCCTTTTTTTGGGTTGTTGGGATATGTTCTGTTATTGTTCCTATTATTCTTGCTATTTTTGAAAAAGACGTTCTGCCAAAACAAAATATGTACATTTTCCTCACACGTGTTGTTGGTGCTGTGCTTTAATTGTCCAGCCATTGCTTTTGACTCAGTCAGCTGACAAAATCAAACTTAAATCGAAAAAATTGTTCATTGATATAGGTTGATACAAGTCGCGGTCGCGTGACATTTGCTGCGGCTGTGGGAAACGGCTGAAAGGGTTTTCTTCTACCTGCATAAACAATAGTCATAGGAGCGGTTTAGGCATATATCGATATGAATATGTTGATAAGCCGATTTATTGATATTATAAACCCAGATATTTGCTCGACCTTTCATGAGAAACGGTCCAATATAAGATATTGCCTTACACACTCCCTTGAGGAAAACCGGCTGTGATTGCATTCATCACAGAGTTCTCTCCTGCGTCATGGATGTACAATTTGCGATCAGTAAGATATGATTTTAGAAGAAAGTAACGCGGTCCTGACAGCCATTGCTTCATTCTGAAAAGTATAGCTGGATGCCACACCTAATCGAATGCCTGCGCACCATCCAAAAGGACAAGCACAGCTGTCCATTTATATAATATAATATAACATATAATTTCTTCAAGTGTACAATTTGAGTTGCATCGAGACATCTGGACATGTGTTTATAATCTCAGTTGTAAAGTAAATCTAATTTATATCAATTTCAATAATTTATCAATATATTTTTGATAGTCATTCATGGGTCATAATATTCATAGCTCTCTACATACACACATACATATATATATATACATATCTCTATGAATATAAGCTTTAACCAGCTGTCAGTTATAATTTAACAATTCGTGGTTATTCGTGGCAATTCCGGATGCCCAAAATAATAACCGGTTTCACACACACACAAAGCTGGCCACGCTCACAATTTGGCAGCTGCACTTAAATACAAATTAATTAACTCACTGCCACGCGTTCCCTCTCTGCCCCCCTCTCTGTATCCCCACCACCCCGCAGTGGCTTCACTTCTGCCTGGTTTGACGTTGAGGCCATTCAATTGGCGCCTAACTGGATTATTATTAACAACAGACCGCAAGCAAATGGAGGCAAATGTTGATGTTGATGATGATGATGATGATGACGATGATGATGATGATGATGATGTTGATGGCCTGGAAAGTGGGGCCGCGTCTTAGGCAGCCACTATTCCAGAGATTGGCAGTGTGGGGTGTCATAGTTTACGGGCCAGCCTAATCCTGTCAATATAATTCAGTGACTTGGAAAATTATATTTTTCATACCCCCAGAACGATGTCAGAGGATTCACAGAGTGGTGTGGTGGCACGTCGCTCAAATAAATCCTTGCCGCGCACATAAATAATGAAATTATGGAGATTAGAAAGTGGTTGCAAGCCAAACGAGTAGAAGCCTATGCCTCATTGTGCTGCGGCTGTGCTCAATTGATTATGGATCGTTCGTTTACTGTCAGCAGCTCGCACTCCCAGCATTGTCTCTGGCTAAAAGCAATAAGCGGCATGTGTTTGTGCCCGCAATCCTGCGTTGATCTCTCTGGCAGGACACTTAATTTTCCCCTTGCACTTGGGCACTGGCAAAGTACACACATGTTTATTTATATTTACTTACTTTTTGGCAGAGATTTCCCTGTCTTCTATGAGCGTTCAAATTCAATAAAGGCAGCCAGCCGCCTTGTCTTTGGGGCATTATGTATATTAGTTTATGGCATCCTTTTGGTTATCCTGCCTGGTTATCGCATAATTTATTTATTAATTTTGTTTATTAATCGAATGTCTGATGCTTGAGTTCATTCGAAATGTGTTGGAAATGTATTTAGGGGCAAATAATTGTGAGTGAGGGAGAACGGAAGTGTGTTGTCTCTTTTCATCTTTGGTCCGTTTTAACATCTCTTTGTTTAGGTAGGATTAAGTTCATGATAATAGAAGTGAAAGTAAGATTCATTAGGGTTTCGCTTTCTTTAAAATATTCTGTGAATAAGTCTTAAAGCTGCTTTTACCAAATGATAATTCTTAAAGGTAAACACTGGTAGTAAATATGGACACACTGGCTGCTAAAACAGCTGACTTGGTTTCTATTTTGTGTGCACAAATTTGACCTTTTCAAGTAAAGAAAAGCAACAGAGCTTATAAAACGAAGGAAGGAAAGGGTTATCGTATATATTCTTGCACGTTTTTGAGAACAAGAAGTTTGATATCGTAACCTGAAAGCATAAGGAATAGGTCTGGGAAATCATGTAGATGAAGTTTCTCTGTTAGAAGAAACCAGTTTTGTGACCAAGCCTGCACTTTGGCCTTGTTTAAAATGTGTCAGGGATGTAGCCAGGGGTAGGCAGGGGCGTAGTTACCCCTTTATAACTCGAGCTACAAAACAAGCCGTCTACCTGTTTAACCCCTCCCCGTTGGTCGAAACTGCCTATGTTCTTGTTATATCTTTGAAACACAACCACGACTACCAGCAACAGGCTGACCACCAGCTATATCGCAGCGATACAGGAGATCGGCAATAGCATAGCAGTAACATTTCGACGGACCAACAAAAGCTTAGCAACCTCGAGGGTAAAAATTGCACAAGAAGGGCGGCTATAAGCTTAGTTTCGGAGCTATCAACGCAGTGCCCCACAACCGCTGAGCCATTGGCTAAGACGGGGACTGACTGTCTCAGCCCAGCATCGAGTGACATTTTCGCTATCGATTCGTCAACACAAACAAAGCTTAAGCTGACTTATCAGCATTGAATTTCATTTGTCATATGGATAACAGAGATCTGCATGACTACATAGGCTCTAGAGCAACGATTGTACTACTTTATCTATTCATACAAATGACTACTTGAGCAAGTGACATGGAAATTATGCAATAATCTTTTGGAATGACTTGTATTACTTGAGAGTCAGAAGGAGAGAAAGAGAGAAATAGCGATAAGAGAGAGAGAGAGACTAGAGAAAGAGAGAAGAGAGAAATAATAGAGAGAGAGAATTGAGAGAGAGTATAGAGAGAGATAAGAGAGAGTGCGAGGGAGAGATAAGAGAGAGTGAGATAAGAGAGAGAGAGAGATAAGAGAGAGAGAGAGATAAGAGAGAGAGAGAGATAAGAGAGAGAGGGAGGACAGAGAGCGATATAAGAGAGAGATATATAAGAGAACATATATAAGAGAGAGAGAGATAAGAGAGAGTGAGATAAGAGAGAGAGAGAGATAAGAGAGAGAGGGAGGACAGAGAGCGAGATAAGAGAGAGATATGTAAGAGAAGATATATAAGAGAGAGAGAGAGATAAGAGAGAGAGAGAGAGAGACATTCTCTAAGATAAAGAATCAGTGCTAAAGAAGCTGACAGACGCAGTGCAGCTTGTGAGAAGGTGGATTTTCTAGCGGCGATTGTCAGTGAGCAAGATTAAGATTGAAAGTCCTTACGGAATTCTGTTGCTCTCATTCCATATTTATAACAAGAAAGAAAGGGAGAAAGAGCGTGAGAGAGAGAGAAAGAGAGGGCACTCTTAAAAACGAATCAGTGCTGGCGAAACTGAAGGAAGAAGTGTAGTTGGGGTTTTGTAACGACGATTGTCAAGGAGCAATATTAACACTGTCAGTCCTTACATAAATCTGTTGCTCTCATTCCATATTTATTAGATAAAAGAAAGAGAGAAAGAGACAGAGTGAGCACTCTTAGATAAAGAAGGACGAAGTGTAGTTTTCGAGGCGGATTGAGATTGATTGATTGCAAAGAAATAAAAGTAGTTTCTCTTCTGCCTCTCTAATCCACATAGATTTCACCACCTCCATTGAAAATTTCAATTATTCTATAAATCTTCCTCCCGACCATTCCTGGTTATTGTCGTGTGAATATAGTGTGACTACTTTTGGCTGTGATTGGCCTTCGTCGTACCTTAATTGGAGAGTGATTCGAATGATTCATTTAGCGTTTTGATTGCAATCAAGCAAAGCTCTAATAGATAAAGTAAATTCAAGCTTTATCATCAACATATGAAAACATTTTCTTTAGTGCTTTAACTATTTAATGCGGCATTCAACACAACACATTCTCATCGAGCTTCGCCTGCATGACTCGTTTTCTTATTATACTCTGGATATAGTTAATCCTTGCACTCAACATTTCGAGTGGAATACATTTTGCTTGCATGAAAAAATTCCATAAATTTTGCCTAGAAAATATGCAACTAGATTTCTGCACGTTTATGAAATGCAACATAAACCAATGTCACCAAACAAACACACACACGCATACACTCGGGGTATTGTTTGTTTGCAAATGCAAGTTGATTTACATATAAATATCATTACACACGGCATACGCTGCGTATGATTAATGTATGTGTTCGCCTGCGCCACGCTTCCATGCGAATGCTGTAATTGGAGCGTGGCTGGCTGCACACATTTCCTCCACCGCCAAGAAGAAGCACTGCTCCGCTTACCTTTAATAAAATCCACTGCCATTTCCAGGCCATACGAATCCTTGTCGCAGTCATCCAAGATGTGGGCGCCCAAAGTGATATTCGGCAGCAATTGCTGCTCATTGATGCGGTCGATGGTATAGAGCATGGCCTCCAGGGCTTGGATGCCACCCTGCGGCATTATGGGGCCGCAGGTGAAGCTGTCGTCGCGCGAATGCACCATCATGAGCCCACCCAAGACGAGATCACCCTCCACAGTGGCCTCCCGTTTGATGGGAATTTGACGCAGCGGCTGGGTGGCATAAGAGCGATCATGTAGATAGTTCATGGAGTCGGGCAAAGAGCGCATATATTTGCCAGATATATCAGATGGCAGACCCATAACATTGTTGTTGTTGTTGTTGTTGTTGTATTGGGTGGGTGTGACATGGCGACCACGATGTCGTCCAGAGCGAGGCGAGGCTGCAGAACCAGCAGGGCTTAGCTCTAGGTTTGCATAACGCTGATAGTCTTCCAGATCAAAAAGATCTGCATGGAAGTGCAGATAATCATCGGCTGGCAAATGATGCTGGTGATGTTTCTGTTGATGTTGTTGCTGTTGCTGTTCATGGACATAATCCGACCAGGCCTGTTTACCCAGCTGCTGTTGCTGGAGTTCCAACTTTAACACGTCATAGTGACTGCGTCTGTGGATGCGATTGCCACTACGACTCTGACTCTTACTATGACTATGATGCTCCTGCTGGTGTGAATGTGGGCTGTGATGGTGTTTGTGTAGATGAAGGTGATGATGTTGCCGTTGCAAGTTAACTGCTGCTGATGCTGCTGCTTCTGCTGCTTCTGTTGATGTTGATGTTGGCGCTGGTGTTGCTGTTGATGTTGATGTGTATCTTTCAGCGCCATTACCCTCGCCTGGGCTCCACTTGTCGCGTATGTCTCCAATTACAGCCAGCACATGCTGCTCATCATCATCCCCTACACCGTATACACCATACCCCTCATCATCATCCTTCTGCTCCAAAGCCAAACCGAAAACCAGCAGACATGAAAGCACAATTACAACACAAATTTGCACAGACAACTTGCCGCTGCTGCTGCATGCCACATTCATGTTTGCAACAGCTTTTGCTTCCGCTTGTTTTTCTTTCTCTTTCTCGTTTTCGTTCACTTTCTGTTTTGTTTTTTAGTATTTTTATTTAACTTTTATTAGATATTGTTATTTGAGTTTGTTTTTATGCTGGGGCTGGTCACAGTTCACTTGCAGCTGATTTCCACACATTTTTCACTTTGTTTTCCTTTTGGAATTCCTTTGGCAATTAACACAAAATCTTTGTGGTCTGTTTGCAACACTTTGCTTAGAACTGGAATATGAAATATTTGACAATTTTTATTTTCAAATTATTTTGATTGGGCCATTTTAAGTATTTTATGTGATTTGGCAAGTGTTTTTTTATGGTTTTAAAATTTAGTTTTATTTCATATTTATTTTGTTGTTTCATGAACTTAGAAATGTTATTTCGTATGTATTTAGTTTATCTTTGTTATATTTTTGCACATCTAATGGAATTTTTAGGCCTTGAGGAATTTCGAAAGGCGAAAATTGAGAATAGACCAAATTATATATTTATTTCTTTTATTTATTTATTATTTAACTGTTTCAATTTGTAGTTTGAAAGTGTTCAAGGCTTTTTATATTAATCATTCGAAGAACCACAAAATCCACAAAGCACATCAGTATATATATGAAATACCAAAAGGAAGCAACAGTGCTAACTTTGTCAATGGTGCAAGACGTACATGAGCCCTTTCTTATTTACTCTTAAAGTTTCAAACCAATGAAATATTGTAGAATGTATTAGTAAAGCTTGAAACGCATGAACTATAGTCTACTCCAACGAACAAATGTACAACACATAACTAAATATAAGCATATGAAACACAATCCATGTACCCACACGAACTCTCTAATTCTCTCTCTTTCTGAGCCACAGTGCTAGCAGGCGTAGAGCAAAACGAACAAAAATATGTTAGCGCCATCTGTGGTACAAAGTTTTCATTCATATATTCTTTTATATGACAGCTATATGGTATAGTGGTCCGATTTAACATATAAGAAAATATAAATGAGATACAGTCCAGATAATACACATTTGTAACCGACAGGACATCTACACTAAAAACCATACAACCATAGGGGAGACACTTGGCAAAGATGCACAAGATCACTCGCATCGGTTGACGTTACAAAAGTCGCATTCTTTTTGCATACCAGATGTCAGGTCAGATGACGCCCACATTCACCACGGGCAAGATGAAGTACATGTTTCCCACTGTCAGCGCTGTGGGAGCTGAGCTGGCCCAGGTGTGTGGCATATTGGAGATCAATGATCTAATGGCCCGCTACACATCCGATGTGATTGGACAGTGTGTCTTTGGCCTGGAATGCAATGGTCTCAGAGATCCGGAGGCGGAATTCCCACGCATGGGTCGGCGCGCCTTCACGGAGAGGCGGCACAACAAACTGATCGATAGCTTCATTGAGAGCTTTCCAAATCTGGCCAGGCGGCTGCGGCTGTGTCAGATACATCAGGACATAACGGACTTCTATATGCGCATTGTAAGCGATACAGTCAAGGAGCGCGAGAGTCGGGGCATTGTGCGCAACGATTTCATGAATCTGCTCATCGAGATGAAGCAGCGCGGAGAGCTTACACTGAAGGAGTTGGCGGCCCAGGTTTTTATATTCTTTGCCAAACAAAATGTGTAGGTGACAAGGCGACCCTTATTTATGGTTACCACATGTGCAGGTCGACAAGACAAGATTTCTTCTATTTCCATCAGCTATAATCCACCCCTAGATCTTAAGAACAAAAATTCTATAAAAGCTGACTTTTTGGAATGAAAATGAAGAAGCTTTTTAGCTCTCAAGCATATAACGATGTACTAACATAGATTCACCAGAATGTCGTCCAGCTCCAAATGCGTAACATAATCATTAAAAAAACATTCTCATTTCGACTTCCCAAACGAGTTTCCCACTTGACTAGTTTATCTAGAACTAAGTATGTCAGAGAACAAGCTTTTCTCATGTATTTCCACATTAGAGAAAAATCACCACAATTGTGTAGAAATGAGATTCGCGGTAAGCCAAAATCTGCTTAACAGTTGAATTTTCTGGAAAACTTTCTCCACACACACACACACACAGAACTGCAGTCGAACTGCCGCAGCAGCAAAAACAGTATAAGTTTCGCTATTTCATTTTCATCTTATGCCTGAATTTAGATTTGGACTGGAGCTCAGTAGTTTTGTGTTTCTTTTGTGTTCATCTCATAGATCAAGGGGATATCTTGAGCATGAATTCTATTGTTGTGGGAGAACATTAATGGGGTAAGGTTCTTATAAACACACATACGTACTTTGTAATGCAGCCAGCTCTATGGAACTGCATAGCTCAAGCTATATATAAGACTTTGTCAATGCCATTTCTATTGATCTTAGCATTGGTCTGGCAATTATTAGATCTTCCTCTGCAAATTCCTATTAGATCTTCCTCTGCCACAAAAGCTCAGTAAAAAGCACAATTAACAACTCCAACTCCAATGTAACTTCACTTCGACTGCTCCTTGGCAATATATTACTGAAATCCCTTGAGAATTCAAAGACATTCCTTCATTTAGCTAACAAGTGCGCCCATTTATTTACATTTATTTGCATATTTTGTAAATGAAATGAAATTTCTCATCAACATTGTGTTTTGCATTTTCATTATTTATATATTTTCCCCTGCAAATTTCACAAGTTTAAACCCTTTTTTCTTTGTAATGCCTCATAATAAGAACATAATTCTATGATTTGAATTTTCCGTTTCGTTTTTTTTTTTTTTAAATTTTACAAAATAATGTTGCCTAGTTTGGGGCGCTGTCACCAATTTTAATGCCGCCACAACAAGGACATAACTTTCCCATAGCAAAGAAATAAAGCAAAGCAAAGAAAGTCCAATCACCACCCTCCCCTGAGGGCGGGACCTAGCGGCTATTTGCCCATAAAAATGATGGCCCGCAGTGGTTGTCTGTCCTGCCTGGAGGTAAAAAGATGAAATTTGCATAAAATTTTATGCGACCCGCCTAAAGGGGCACTGTGTAAAAGTAAGTAAAAGTGAAAGCGAACAGGAAGGAAGGCAGGCAGGCAGGATACTCGTACATAATGCAGAAATCCTTTGCAGCCTCGGCTGCCCTCCCAAGGGAAGCACACAAACAGACGGACAGGAGAGCAGACAGACAGACAGTCAGGCAGCCGCTTGAAACGGTAATTAATCAAATTGTTGGCGGCATAATGAGCTTGTCGGCTTTGCCAGTTCGCCGCCAGTTTGCCAGTTTGCCAGTTTTTTCCCGACTAATCAACGGTCGCGTTAACGCCAGACACGACCTGCTGCAGTTCGAGTTTACAAAATTACTTATCATCAGCATAATCAGCTACATTATCAACCAGCGATGTGGATTACGATGAGGATGACGGAGGCCCAAAGTTATCATTGCAGGCTGTCTGTCCCTCAATGGTTCTGTCACTGTCACTTTCACTGTCACAGCCAGGGTTCAGGTCGGTGGGGGGTCCTTGTCCCTCTGGCCGGGGTCTCGGATTCGGGTTCTGTAGCAGCAGCAGCAGCAGCAGCAGCAGCAGCTGTGCCGGCGGCTTTGGGACGCATCTAATAATGAGATTGCGTTAAACAAATGGTGTCTTCCTTTTATTGCGCTTAATAGACACCGCAGGCTGCTTACACGCTCGTAATTTATTTTGATTACATTTGCCGGGCGAGCTCCCACGATATGCTATTCCCTACTGTTGGAAGGCTAATCGAGGATTTGGTTGAGTAAGTATCTCTATGAGGTGTAAGACCTTTGGAAGCTGATTGAAAATCTTTTGATGAATAATTGCCCAATCCATTACTTGCATTCTTTCTTTGATCTCTTTGCTGTCTATTCAAAGGTAATCGACAAGCGCGCCAATCATTGAGCAGTATATTTAACGTCTTCTTATGATTTGCATTTCGAAGCATATCTACGAGTGAGCCAATTTTGGAGCAGTGTGTTCAAACGTATTCTTGTAATTTGGTTTGTATGATCGACGAGTGAGTCAAGCCATTGAGCAGTATATCAAAAGCATTCCTACAGCGAGTAGCTAAAGGGGAATACGTTCTACAGCGACGTCGCTTACAGAGACAGCACAGTTTCTGCCGAAAATCCATTTGCATGTTGTTGAACTGCCCAGATATTAAATGAGATATTGGCAAGAAATAGAGAGCAAGGTATCGTCGCAAGCCGAGTTTTCTGTAACACGTATCCTTCTTCTAGTTTCTTTGTGAATCCTATGATTTGCATTGTATGATTCACGAGTAAGTAAAGCCTTGGGCAGTGCTTGAAACATGTTCGTGTGAATGACTGTATGATTGTAGTATGATCGACAAGTGAGCTAAGCCACTCCTACACCGAGTAGCTACAGATACGGGATACGTTCCATATCGACGTAGCTTCTCAGACCTGAAAAACTGTTTGCATGATGCAGAAAAACCCACATATTGAATGAGAAGTTGACAGGAAATGGAAGGCCTCTTCCCTCTTCTATTTACCCTGTGTTTCCCCTGATTTGCAGTGCATGATTCAAGAGTAAGTCAAGCCTTGAGCAGTGCATGAAACATGTTCGTATGATTTACATTGTATGATCGACGAGTGAGCCAAGCATTGAGTACGTATAATTTCTGTGCATTTTTGAGAGTCGAACTACCAAATAAGTTCCATATAATTTCATAGACAAGCTGTTGATTTGAAGAGACTATCCACAAGAAGCAGAGTTGAGCGTATATTTATATATAACATATTTTGTCTATGTTGTCTCAAGCTCAACAGTAACCAGTTAATGATTCCGCATTGTCGAAAGGCTCAATCAGGAATTAGGATCAGACCAACGATGCTGTCTCATGTGTTCGATGTCAAACATCTTAAGAGAGGCAAAGAGCCCAAGGAATGTCGAAGAACATTCATAGAAGAAGTAGAGTTGAGGGTCTATATACGGTTTATACATGATCATTTGATAACTTGCAGCGACCGAAGCTCTCAAGCAAGTGAAAGAAGCTTTTTGAAGCGATACTATCAGTATGTTGGAGAATTGTCAGTTCAACGAGAGGATGGCTTTACCCAAATCATCCATACAGAAACATAGTCATTGTTGTGTAAGGCAGGCAAGCCACCCATGCGAAGCCTCAGCGGTTCCCTAGTGTTATATTTGTCTGTTTGTTGTTGTAGAGCATTTCAATATCGTGTTAGTTGCTCCAAAAGTCAACTCGCTTTGCTCATGTTTTGCATGTCTTTTGCATAACGTACTCCTACTTAGACGAAGACTGCGGCTGACACTTGCCCTAAACCTGGACAGAGAGAATGCCACTTCCCATTTGCACATTTTCATTGCTGTTCTTTTATTCCCAGGGCAACCTCACGTTCTCACCCTCATCTTCTATCCCACCCAGGCCACTTTGTCTTTGTCTCATTTTACATTGCGAATGTGTGTGTTTGTTTGTTGGGGAGGACTTTGATTTGATTGAGCATTTTGCTCGCTTGTTTTTTTTTTTTTTTGTTTTCGTTGTGTCCCCACGCTTTTTGCGCTGATTTGAATTCTGAGGCAGGCGAGGCAAGTGAAATATGTATTCAAATAATGCCAATTTCAGGGCCAGGCGAGGGCTTTAAACCAAATCTTGCTCAAGCATTGTAATGAAAAGAGAAAGGAGCACTGAAGCTGGTCCATTTGTAGCTGCGACGCCCTTTTCCAAATTGATTTTCATCGATAACAGTCGGAATCGCATAAAATGCCAATTTTATGTGTCGGCGTTAAGCCCATGGGAGAGGTCAGTGATGGGCAAGGGAAAGTAGGGAACATATATTCATGTTAGAAAGGCTTTTCTTTAGGAAGAAATGGTGAAGAGCTGAATGTGAACTGCACAGTGCGTGGTGCCAAGGCCGAGGAGATCTTGGAGAGCGGTTGAGAAGCGATAAGTTCTCCTTCACTGGCAACTACGGTATGGACTTCTACGTGATTCTGGGACGGAAGGCGAGAAGGAAGGCGGAAAAAGAGCTCATTCTGACTGTCCACCTTGGTTTTCGATTCTCAATGAATCTCAGTTGCTAACGCTTATTTATAGCAGTTGAGATTTTCCTCTACAAACTGTAGACAATTCTATATATAAATCCACAATTCACAAGAAAATTAATCATGTTATAAAACACAATTGCGGTCAATTTTAAGTCCAGTCAACATGTCGTATGAATAACAAACTGATACCAATGCTTCCAGAGAGCTATTTATATACAAAATACACAAAACAATGGAGACATTCTTAATGAAACAGAATCAGATAACAGAAACACTGTCAGCATCTGCCTGAAATTTCCTGGAAAGGGAATTAAGACTGTCCGTTGCTAATTAAAATGCAATTTCAGAAATGCAGAAGTACATTATTGTGTTGATGCATTATGCATTTGATTGTAGCCGATCTGCTTATTATGCTGAGACAATCTGTGAAGCTGCTGAAAGCCCTGTAATTTGTGTACATAATTTAAGTTTTAATGCATTGCAAATGTCGATGTCAGCTGTAACTCATCATACAAATGAGAGATATACAAATATGTGAAGTGAAATTGAAGAGGACTTTCTGCACTGTAATCAATCATTTGTGCAAATTTCATATAATTTATATATGAAGGATATATTTTTGTGGCAATGTGCGTAACAGGCAGAAGGAAACCCCGTAAAGTCTATATATATTCTCATCAGCATAACAAGCAGAGTTGAGCTAGCCATGTCAAAGCGAGCCACCAAATTTAGTTTGTATCCGTTTTAAGATTCACCAAGTCCGAATTCGTCCAAAGTTAATCAAGAGCAGTTTGCTATATCATATTGCAGGATAGTTAGTAAACACTGTAACACTCAGCTGCAATTTATATGTGCATGTAGTGAGTACACACTGCAACACTCAGTTGCAAATTATATGTAAGTACACAATTGCCCAAGCATTCTGCAAGTCCCAAGGTAAAGTGAACGAACGAAGAGCTTCCGGCGTGGGAACTGCAATATCAGCATATCTGTCTACCTAGCATTGGGCGACAATGCCAAAAGCTAAACTACATAATATACTACTATACGCTAAGGAAGCGAATATATAACAAATATATAAAGCAACAGCAAGCGCGTCGTTGGCTGCACAGCCCTTAGGCTTAAGGCAAAATTTACATTTGTATAGATATAAAAAATTAGTTCAATAAAATCTATCTCTTTGAAATTTAAGATCTCTGAAGCACCTACAAATTTTAAACTTTATCTAAATTAAACTCTAAAGAAACTTTTACTTAGTAGTCCTGGGAAGAAGCTAAGACCTGTGATTCTTATGCTTGCAGTTCCCACGTTGAAGTTTGTCTCAGGAAAACCCATCCAAATAAATGGAGTGCAAGAGTTTCAGTAGGTAAATGTTGTCAACCCTAGATTCAATTTTAAGTTTATCTTAGATAAAAAACAAATTTCAATCAAAAAATACCTTCAGTTTCTTCTTTCAAAGGAAATGAAAGAGAAATTCTCAATTTTATGACAATTTTTGTTTAAATTTCTTCTTTAATCATTTAAATAACCTTAAATTTTCATCAATATTCCGCATTAATTCCTCAGGCATTCTTTGAAAATTGCTGAAGGGAAATTTGTTAGCCAACTTAAATTTGAATTGGAATGTGAAATAAATTGCACCAAACTTGATTTATGACATTCTCGTCTTATTGTTGAATTTATGAGCAATTGTATTAGGACCTTCAAAACATGCGGCTGGAGTGTTTGTGTTTGCTTTTCTTCTTAAGCTCATGCCCCCGCCCCCGTAAGGCATTTGGCTGTCAAATACATTTCCCTGACAGCCGCATAAAGTATACGCACAGTGTTACATTTACATAAATGCCATGGCAAACAAAGGAAAATTTGAGCAATTCACATCAAATAACATTCAATCATACTTATACGCAGACAAGCGCAATATCCTCCCCTCCATCCACTGCCACAGCCACATCCACATCCACATTCTATCCAGCACAATTACAGGCACCAACACCTGCGCGGCATTCGCGAACAGCTAATGTCCTGTCCTGGGAGAGAGGCAAATCTATGCAGCATGACGATGGAGTCTGGGCCACTGGCACCTTACAGAGCCATTCAGTTGAAGATTCGTCTTCAATTTGCTGCTCAGCAGCCGGAAACGAAAAAAATTAACAGCAACACATGTAAAAAGCAGCAGAGCCCAAAAAAGTATGCTACAAAAAAAATATGAGTAATTCGAACGAATACGCACTGTGGTGCATGGGATGTTTAAGGGGCTTGGAAAGAAGTAATGTTGATGGCTTTGTTTTGGTTTTAAAAAAGTTAATATTAATTAATAATTAATTAAATTTAAGAGAAGTTAAATAAAAAGGTAAAAGTTGAAATTGGGAAATATATTTTAAAGGCCGAAAAGTGTTTTCAAAATGTGGTTGGACATGTGATTTCGCCTTTTAGAGATTCTTGCCCATATTTATATGAGTTCATATTATTGTTGGACATACTAAACAAAACTTGAGTATGGTGTTTAGCGAGCTTTCTATTTAACCTCAATCCGGCTAGAACATCGACTCAGAACTTGAATATTTTTAATATTTTTACTACTTTTCTTCATGTAATTTGATGATTTTGAGCTCATGAGTTCCTTTTGGGTTTCCAGTTGCTATTGAGATGAGAGTTTGCTGCACATCATGACATAAGAGTGACACAACATATGAGAAATCTATCTATACACTGTATACAAATGAATGTCTCTCTGTCTAATTATAATGATATCGGGACGTTGACGTAAATGTCGACATAATTATAACGATATATTGATATGACGACATACTTATAACGACATATTGAGTTATAAATATATACATATCGATATTTTGAGTTATCGATATATGTATATGGATATAATTATTGATCGAATTATGTATATATGTGTTGAGTTTTCGATATATGCATAACTATTTATTGAGTTATCGAAATATGTATATCGATATATTGAGTTATGAATATATGTATATGTCGGTTATTTATATCAATATTTTAAGCTATCGATATAGCAATTTATTGAGTTATCAATATATGATATATTTAGTTATCGAAATATGTATACCGATGTATTGAGTTGTCGATTAATCAATATTGATGTATTGAGTTATCAATATATAGATAACTATATATTGAGTTATCGATTATGTATATCGACATTATGAGTTGGCGATATATGCATATCAATATATTGAGTTGTCGATTTAGGTATATCGATATATTGAGTTGTCGATTTATGTATATCGATAAATTGAGTTGTCGATTTATGTATATGGATATATTGAGTTGTCGATTTATGTATATCGATACATTTACGTGTCGATTTGTGTATATCGATATATTTAGTTATCGATATATGTATATAAATTTATTGAGTTATCGATATATTCACCTCGAGAGGGTGACTCCGATGGAGATATTCTATAACTGCTAATCGGTGGGACATATATAACGACAGAAACGCAATCAAACAAGCGGACTATGAGCTTAATAACAAACGCCTGATTCCCGTTAGATAGTTAGGCTGAGAGTGTCTATAAGCAAGGTCCGATGACCTGAGTATGACTGTATATCACTAGGTAGTAATATTTGGAGAGTGTCGACCTGCACAGTAGATGGCTTTCGAGCAGTGCATAGAGAAATCCCAGATGAATATCGCAGATATGAAGTCATTGTTGCTTTATGACTAGATGATAATGGAGAACTATCCTTATGCAATCTACAAAAGCTTTTGTTTTCCTCTTTAGGCCTTAGATCACCAAGGAATAGGCGGGCTATGAATCATTAGAACGGCAAGAAGCTGAAGTTCAGGGACTCCATTTAACGTTTATATCAATTGGTGTTATCGTCCGATATAACAATGAGAATATTTCCATTGCAATATGTAAATATTTTGACAGTTAAACAACGTTTAACAACAGAAAATATAAGACTGCTCGGCTTACCATGGTCATTCCCCTCCTAAACCATCAATAAATGGATATAAACCTTATCATAAGACTTATCATAAGACTTATTTCCCAGAAATGCTTTTAGAATATTTTGCAACTCTTTAAGGCCATTGAACCACTGTGTGACGCCCAGGTAGAACAAGCCCACGCACTCAGTTACCCTCATGCAAATGTTCTCACTGTATAAATATATGCATGTATGCGTGCGTGTGTGTGTGTGTGAGTGTGTCAGTTACAAATGTCTGCAAGTGTGTGATAAATTTGGTTTGACACGCAACAAAAACTGGCAGCCAAACAGGGGAACAGGCACAGGCACAGGCCCAGGCCGGAAGGAAGGAGGGAAGGCAACCCTAGGCAACGGCAACTGTGACCGACAGCAGCTGGTCCCGGCACCTACACAAAACTGGAGCCAAGAGCCACGGCAAGAGCAGTTTCAAATCCAAATCGTGGCTGCTGTTGGGTAATCAGTGACATTGACATACCGTCATCCATGTGTGCAGCGAGTTTTCCAACACCCTCGAGCCTAAAAATCCACACACACACACACACATGCGCACCTTTTTGACAGTTGCCAGGAAATTTTTAATTTGATTAAAGCAGTCGCTACAAAGGAAACGGTAGTACGAGTACGAGTTTCAAGTACTTTGTTGAAAACCAATGAAAATGTCCTTTCAATTTTACTGAAATTTC
This sequence comes from Hirtodrosophila duncani, assembly GCA_037043425.1. Classification (NCBI taxonomy): domain Eukaryota; kingdom Metazoa; phylum Arthropoda; class Insecta; order Diptera; family Drosophilidae; genus Hirtodrosophila; species Hirtodrosophila duncani. The sequence goes on along the minus strand of JBAMBM010000584.1, from coordinate 3,488,725 downwards.
CAAACTTTCTAAAATTTTACTGCTATCAAAGAAATGTCAAGAATGTTCATGACACAAATTTGCTGTGTTTTCAATAACAACTCCTTTGGCTGTGCCATGAAATTGGCAACACAATTTGACTTGCAGTTCGGGCAGTGTGCTCTGATTTCATTAATTTTCTGATTCATGGAGCTTCCATGTTGCACAAACAGAGCAGCAAAGTCCAGTCCAAGTGGAAGTTTGGAGATAACACAAATTTAGAGCAGTGTTAGTAGTGTCTCAGTTTTATAGATGATTTTGCATTGACAATGGAAATTAGTGACAGTTGAGAGAGTTCCCAATGAGCAAGGAGATGGTAATTTTAAGGAGAGAGAATGAGAATAGTTTGAGAATAGTTGTATTTCAGGGTGTTTCTAGACTGGGAAAATATAATGAAATTCGTTTGAGAACTTGTATTGAAGGCTGAGATGCAATTCAAAGCAACAGTGGAGACTGAAGCGTGGCTTTGAAGTGGCGGTCTGTAGTTATCCAGTGAGGCCATTTCTGTCATCCCTGAAATTCTCATCTTCGAAGTTGATTGTCTGATGGCTGTCCTGCCCCTTCAAGAGCTTAATGTATCTTTGTGATTAGTTTTCTTATTGATTTTCTGATCAATGTCATAGTTGTTGCAGTTTCTATTTCTCCAAGTCAACTAAAGAACGACTCCTTTGCAAACCTTTGCTTATTCAATTCTAAAACATCATACACGATGTGAGGAAGTAAATTCCCCAAAATTATTACCCATTGAGTTTATGAATAGAAATATCAGGTTATCCCTAATATAACCTAATTTGACATCAGATTATCAATATTCCCAGGATCATTAGTTGGATTGATATCCACATTTTTATCAGCAAATGACACGGATCATGGCGAAAATGCTCTGCACATGCGGGTGTGTGCTCAGGGCTCATCTCAAATGCAGCCAAAACAAAGCTTTAAGGCATTCTCTACATCTCTGTCTCTTTCTCTTTCCCTTTCCCACACCTCACCAATGCATAGAAGCTCACTCAAAAGCCCTATTTGCTCCTTTTTGAGTTATTGTTCTACTGTTCCACATACATAAGACAATTACCAAAGGTAAATCACAAAAAGGAATGTAACTTAAAAGAAGGAGAGGCAAATGAAGTTACCACACTGACAATAGTATCAAGATTCAACATATATGTAGAGATATATATGTGTAACTTACTTAGTGCATAGAAAAATAGGGCAAAAGAGAGGAAATCACGAGGTACCTAACGATCCCCAGCAGCACAAGAAGGCTAGCAACATGGCAGCAACACAAGAGATCGGATATAGAATAACAGCAACATGAAGACGGGCAACAAAACATTGGAAGCCTGCAGAAGAAGGTCACCTTCTAAACTGGATTAGAAAAGGGGAGGCTCTCTTGTTTTCGAAGCTAGACAATGAACAGATATGCCTCGTGAGGACCCACGACCTCTAAGCCGTCGCCCAGGGCAGAGACTTAGTGTTTTAGTCTAGGATCGTTATGAAGCTTCTTTAATGAAGACTCTTATTGAATCAGTGAATTGTCAACTCGAGAGGATGTTGTATTTGTTAGTTTAACTTTTCCATCTAAATGTTGCAACTCATATATCCTCTTGTCGAAGAAAGTATCACTCCTTTGTAATCCTTTCCAAGTCCCATCAAAGGCAAAGGCAAATTAGAAAAACTTTCTCTTCTCTCTCTTCTCTTACCTATCTCCCCTTGTAATAAGCAATAAAGCCCTCTTTGGCTGACTTTCATTATGTTAATCTTGTTAATGGGTGAATTTCCACACCCAAATCTTGCCCAGCTAAGTGAAGTTTCAATGAAATTTCATGTGCTGGCAATGCAAAAGGTAAGGTGAAGTAAGTTAATGTTGGAATGGCAACAAAGCCAAACCTGTCACAGCCATTTTAATAAAGGTCAACAGACATAAATACCGTAAACAATTTCAGTTTGACTGCCATTTCTATTTCCGGACCCTTAGTCCGGCTTGGTCTTTCGAAGCTGGTTGAAGCTGAAGGAGAAAACTTTGTCCCCCCCCCAAAGCAAGAAAAATGGCAAGGAGTGGAGCGAGAATGGAAGTGATATTTGGGTTCGCATCGGAAAATACATAAAAATATGCGCAAATAACAATAAAACCTACAAAATTATTGATATTGAACGCATAAAACTTGGTATTCGATGCGGTGGGGTGGCGCTGCCTCTGCTTCTGCTTCTGGCATGGTCCTGGTCCTGGTCCTGGACAGAGACTGTGCAAAAGCAAATAACCCTTAGATAGAAGGCATTTCATGCATGCCTCGGTCCCAACTAATATTAAAACAAATATGCTTGCACAAACTTTGGCGGCAAATACTTTAAGGCAAACTTTATTAGCCACCAAAATACCGGAGATTTGCGTGAGCCTTTCTAGGGCTATGTGTGTGTGCGTGTGTGCTTGCGTGGGCGCCGAGTAAAAAGAGGCCAAGCCACAAAGGTAAACCAGACCAGACTGCCTAGACGATGCAGAGATGCCTTAGTCTAAGTCTATCCTTGGACAGTTTGAGGGTGGGGCGGGGGGTAAGACACCCCCTTTTGAGAAATGTATGTAATTGATTTCATGCGTTTGACGCGTTCTGCCTTTGGGGCCTACACTAAGAACAGCAGCGAGCTAATAATCCTGTCTAAGCAGCCTGCCTTAAGGATAAACAACATCAGCAACATCAACAACAGCAACAACAACAACAACAACAATAACAAAAGCAACAGCTATTGAAATTCTTTGGGTTTTGTTATGTGATGTGAATATGCTTTTCATAAACTTAGTTTGGTTTGTGAAACCAAAAGAAAAAGAGAAGTTTTGCTGCTTCAGCTTAAGAGTCTTACGAGTTATTAGACGGGAATAGACTTAGTAGACTTAATTATTGTTTGGTCAACAGACAATCGGCATTGGCAAGTAATCAGTAATCCATAATCAAAGAATACAGAAAAGCAGATAGTTTTAAAGGCAATTTCAGCCAAAGAGCTTAGGAGTAAATGAACTAACCGGAGTTGCCACAAGGCCAGCTCAGGGCAGACAGATACAACATATAGAACAAAAAGGCAAATGCTGACTTGATCAAAGGAAGAACTGACTTGTGGTGGTCATAGCAATATCACTTTTGATCCTGCGCTTTCGGCTCTTCCAATCTTAGTGATTTTTAGCGACTGTCTGCAAGGGCGGATCCCAATTTGATGTAGTACGAGAAGCGCAAAGCCACTAAGGTTCCGGTACTCTATAATTTCCAACATTTCTCTGCTGGCTTGATTGTCTTTTACAGCAAATATTTAAGTCACCATACCGAGAAACGCTGCAAGATCTTGATACCACAGGGTGAAGTGTCAAAATTCTTGCTCAAACTTGGTCACAATCACATCATCAATCATATCATATCATACAATCATATCATGTAACCAGGTTAAGTTCATCTATCAGATTCAGTACGAGGTCTGACTATCTGGCGATGAGAATAAACTGTGATTCATTTACATGACAGGACTTGCATCATCATCCACATATATTCAATTCCAATCCGTTGTTGGACCATCTGTAGTGCTGAAGCCAGGCCCATGTCGACGACCATGCATCATCAATCGCTGAACAACTCTTCTTCTCTTCAGTTGTCGACTAAATCTTTCGACTTTTACTAAAGATTTCAGTGGAGAGGAGTACTCTAATAAGTCTAACATCAGCGAACAGCATTCGCCACCCAAAAAGAGATGTTGAGATGGAGTAAGATGGTATTTGACCAAGATGAGAGATGGTGAGATGGAGTAAGATGGTACTTGACCATGATGAGAGATGGTGAGGGAGAGTAAGATGGTACTTGACCACGATGATAACATATGCCTGGGGAAGGTTCAGAATACCCAGATTGGAGCTTCTGTAAATGTGGATACGGAGTCATATGACCTGCCCAATGATGATCCCCATGGCGGCCTCTATGATGAATATGATATAGATGCAAGCGACAGCAGCTCCTTTGCTTAAAACAGCCACTGCCAGTAGCCATTGCCGCCGCCACATTAGAACCAGAGCACACCGAAGAAATCAAACTAACGTTTTACAACTAAGGTAAAGATATTTGCTGAACTATATATGCTGCCCATACTGTACAAATATCATATCATATATCACCTTACATAGTGTAAAGACTTTACTTCAAAAATTCTTTTCAAATATAACTTATGCTTTAGCTTCTGCTTTGCCATGACCAATGACAAATGAATGCTCTATTAGATCTTGTCAACGACCAACGGAGCGTATTGGCTGGGCTCTCCACATACGATGTGAATGTTGAGGCTGAGATCGAGAACTATCCTGACCTGGATATGGGCTGGAATCTAACAGAATCCACAGAGCACAGAGACAATCTTAGTCGTTTTGTATTGGCGGATTGATGATGGGGATTCTAAGAGGATAGAGTCTGGCTGAGGAGCATGAGCTTGGCATCACCAATAATACAAAGGGCTGGCAAGGTAAGGAACCAGTGACTCCTGGCAACACCTTACTTGCACCTGCCTGTAACTGACAGAGGAAAGACGTTGCTTTTGGCTTCTCAAGAAGAAGGGGCTTAGAGGACACACCAAGGAACTGCTAGCCTTTGCAAAGGAGATCAAGATCCTGAAGATTCCATAATCTGTTCGCATCAGCTAAGGGCCTACTTAGACATATGCATCGTCCCAATAATCTAACCTAATTCTAACCTAATCTAACCTAACCTCTGTTTTTATATATCTTGTTCACATTTCATGCCCTGCTTATGCCTTTGGCAAACTAAGTCAAACATTATTAATATGTTAAAATAAATGTTAACAATTCATTTATTTATGTTTATATTCATTAATAAACCACAATTGAATGCTTTCAGCTAGCAAAACAAATTTTAGGCTCTGGAAAATGTTGACACACATAAAAGTCAACAACCGAAACGAAAGCAAAGAACGATAAATAATAATGAAATAAAAACCAGAAAAAAACACAAAAACACACAAAATTGAATGCATTTAAATAAATTCTATCGATTTATAAATTAAATAAAAACTTGCCGCCGCCGAAATGCCAAATTAAAAGCAAATTTAATTTTCTACCTGAGGGGGAAAACAAGGTGGGAAATTTATGTTCTCCCAGCAGCCGAAGCTCTAATGCCCTGGCATAAGTTTAGTTAAGATTTTGAAACTCAAATAGGAAATATTTCGGCAATATGATCATTTCTTGAGAGGATCATATCATATCATATCTTATCACATCATATATGGTTTCGATTTTCTCTTCTTTGCTTGCGGCGCCTTTGGATATGTGCTCGCTTCCAAAATGCCAGCATGTCTGAGGTATTGCAATTGCGTGGAACTTTGATTGGCCACAATGGCTGGGTCACCCAGATGGCCAGCAATCCCAAGGACAAGACTCTGATTGTCTAGAGATTGACCCACCATGAGGATACCAACTACGTTTATAACCAAAAGCGTCTATAGTATCACTCGCACTTCATCAGAGATGTTGTGCTCTCGACCAGACTCGGGATCAGACTCTTTGTTTGAAGACATGACAACTAGCCGCCTCGAGGGACCCACCAAAGGTTGTGCTTTAGGTTGCCTTCTCGGCTGATAACCGTCAGATCGTTGTTGGTCCTAGCGACAACACCATCAAACTGTGGAAGTTCATCATTCAGGAGGATGTCCACACCGACTGGGTGTCCTGCGTGCGTTTCTCCACCCAATCATTGTTTCTTGCGACTGGGACGGCACCGTCAAGGTCTGTTTGTTGGGCAACTGGAAGCTGTAGAACAACCATCGCGTTCACAATGGCTACTTGACCACCTTTGCTCTCTCTCTCGCCCGATGGCTCTCTTTACGCCTACGGTAGCAAGGGATCTAGGGCTCTGCTGTGGGAGATCTTAATGACGGGAAGAACGTGTACACCGCGTACTGGGATTGTAGCAGTTTCCGTACTCCTTCGGCGGGAGTATTCCCTCGTCGAACCCGAGACGTAGACCCGACTGCTGTGAGGATATGTGCAGAAACCAAATCATCTACAACAACAACAACAACCCCCTGGAGCACAACGACATCATCAATGCCCTGTGCTTCTCGCCCAAGAGCTGCTGGTAATGCGTTGGTTACGGATCATCCATCAAGATGTGAGATCTGGCCTGCTAGAAGACCGTTGAGGAGCTGCGTCCTGAGGTAGTCTCGCCTATAGAGAAGGCCGAATAGTCGCAGTGCCTGTCCCTGGTCTGGTCCACCCATGGCCAGACCCTTATCAGCTCAGAGTAAAATGATATTGAAAAAGCATCACAAATATCTTTGGGTCGTCTTAAAATATATCAACTTCGCCATTTCTGAGAGTCCTCTGAGGCATTTCCTTACAAAGGAACACAAGGCTATGAATATATTAACTCGACTCAGTCTACTGATAAACACTTGACGTTGTTAATGATGCTTCCTTCTGGGTGTTATAGCGTTATGGTGATAAAATTATAAAGCCCAAACAAAGAGAATAAATTAAACAATAAAAAGCAATCAACGACAGTTATGTCGGCTGAAGGAAATCAAATCAAATAAAATGGAGGCAGGAAGTGAAACAGCATGAACATTAAGGTGCTGCGGAAGTGCCATATAAATACGCAATTATCAAACCAACTACACATACACACACTCACACTCACGCACACACACTCACGCACACACATTAACAGGGCATGTGCAAACACGTGTTGTTTGAACACAAAGCGTAAGACGAAAAAGGAAAGTGAAAGTGAATGGGGGGAAAAGTAGAACAGAACAGAACAGGACATGACAGGAAATCGACAGGCAGCTGCCATACAGCAATTTAGCAGCAAATTGTTTTCATTCACATGACAGCTGCAGGCGCCGCACAAAACTCAATCAATTGCCATGTAGCACACTGTAGCCATATGTCCATATGCCTGTGAGCTGCAAATGTATTTGTGTTTGCCCAACACTCTGCTACAAACACATTTTGTGTGGCTGAGATGATGATAGTTTTCTGTTGCCATAATCAGATTATGCTATGGGAATTGGTGAACTGAAGGTGATAATAGATATTTATAAGGTCTGACATTTGAGGTTAAGAATGTGGTTATGAATGGTGTAAGTATGTGTGTGTAAACATGTGTGTGTTGGCAAATGACAGCAGAGAGAAACGGAAGTCTAATTGCTTGCCCAACACTGTTGACACAATCGATATCTTATACGATAGTTATGCTGACTCCGATATATATATAGAGATAGCGTGTTTGATATCCAAACTTCTAGAAATCAAAGTTGGCCTTGCTTTCCTGTTGTTCAGCTGCGATTTGGAAGATTTTCAGTGCGAAGCTTAAGAAAAAGGATACAAAATTTAGTTTTTTTCAACAAAAAATTGTCATGGCAAATCATAAAGCAACAGCAGCTGACGTTGCTGAGAACGACATGCAGCAGGAGATAGATGATAATCCGATGATTCCAAATACGTCTGCTACTGCAGCTGCAGTCTACCAATCAGGAGCCGCTGGGCGAGCTGAAGATGAAGCTGAGTCTCCGCACTCTACTACTGCTGATCTCTCAGCCACAATTCGCACCATCGCCTCAGATGCTGGCGTACAGACGGATGCCATTAACCAAGGCATGTCGCAATCCAACATTGCAAATGTGGCCGCCAGCAGCAGCAATAGCCGCGAACGTGATAGCTCCAGCAACGACGAGCGGAATCTATCTTATTTGGGCCTTCTTGATGAGCTAGACTTGGTCCCAAGCAGTGAGACACCCAGCGCCAGCACGAACGCCTCGTCTATGTCTGGCGGGAACACAGAAAGCGTGCCATCAGAGAAGGAGGAGGAAGACGGCGATCAGGATACAGTAGGTACGCGTTCGGAAGCTGGTAGCGTGCCGGGCATAGTGACTACTTCACCGGTCAACAGCGCTAGCCCACCGTATGTGGAACAGCATTCCGATGACGACGATGTCGTGTTTGTGATGGATTTCACACTACCGAATCCGCGCCCCCCTGTGCTGATCATCTTGATCTCGGACAGCGAATCTGAACCTCCAGTGTCGGGTAGTGTCGACACAAACGAGATCAGTCAGTCAGCCACCGCGGGGACTATGGAACCCAGCACGAGCATTTGCATCGGCTCCGGGTCTTTCGAGCCTCCAGGTAGTTACAACAGCATCAATGTCTCTTCACGTCCCAGCGACAACACGCTGGCTGTGCCAGCAGTGACATAATATTCTAACCGAACTTTCCCCGTTTACAGAGAATGGAATGACCCTTAAACGGAAGCTACCAGTAGATGATCAGGAGGAGGACGAGAATGAAAATAATGCCATTCCATTAGTTGTGGGTATGGAGGAGATGGCTGGTAGTTCGCCCAAGCGCCGCCGCAGTTGCAGCAGCAACTCCAGCCCCACCCCAGGAGGCACTACGACAACCACATCGAACGGCTCTCCGCCCTTCAACAGTGACTCTGAAGAGCTGCCCCAACTTTTGGTCGAATACCCGAATGCGGACGGACATCTGCGCCCTGACGAAGCCAGCGATGAGCTGCCCACTAATATCGCGGGGGAAGGTGATAGTGATGAAAAAGAGGAGCCCAATGTACAAACAGATGAGGACCCTTTCAAGGACTTTGGGGCTATCGCATCTCTTGCACAGATGCAACACGCTTTTTTAAGCCAACTTCTCATTTTGTTTTACTTTTTACAATTTATGTCATAATTTTGATAATAATCGGTCTTATGTAACGCCACTGATGTTATCCACTCTCAACATAATCAAAGATCTTTGCATTTATCAGCAACTGATCATCGAAAACACTTGACCAATTCACGAAATACTGAAATATATAATATAGATTTGTAATTCACCCAAAGGAAATATATATCCGGGGTAGGGAATCGGGGGTTCGGTATGATTGAATAATTCCTCGGTGTCGCGAAACTTCGAGAGGTTTCATGTTTCCAACAAGCTCTTTCAAATTTACATTGAATAACTGCGTGCATCGTGAATGCCTTTATGGATTTGACATCTCTCTTGTTGAATATTTTCACTCATATTTTTGCTTGCGATGAATAAATTCAACAGCAATCCATGTTGCTAGGTTGAATGTGAAATACGAATGTATCTGGAAAGGCTTTTCTATTGTAATTAACCTTTTTCCGGCGGCAGCCATAGCGTTTGCATAGCCGAAGTAGCTGAAAACGTGACGGAGAACTTCCAGGTGGTAGAGCCGCCCCATTGGTGGAGACGCAGACTGTCGAAACCGTTCTGGAGACAAATGAATTGCCCGAGATCAAGGTGTTTGGACGCTGGGCGTGCGATGATGTGACTGTCAACGACATATCGCTGCAGGATTACATCTCCGTGAAGGAGAAGTTTGCATGGTATCTACCCCATTCGGCCCAGTGCCCCATTGTGGAGCGTCTGAACTACTCGCTGATGATGAAGGATCGCAACAACAGCAAGAAGCTGATGGCCTATCGCATTGTCAAGCACTCGTTCATTATCAGCTCCATTACCAACTCGGGACAAGGTGAGGATTCGCCCTTGCGTCGTGTCCATCTGGCTCCTTTGCACTGACGCCTGTGCGGCTGCAATCAGGAACATCAAGACCATTGCCGAAGGCCTGGCCAATGAGCTCATCAACGCATCGAGAAGAAGGAAGAACTGGAACATGGCCACAACTATTGTATGTGTGTTCGTGTTTGTTGGACAAGAAGATAACTAAAAACAAACAAAAATTGCAATTTCTCAATTTTTCAAGCTTTTTAGCAGCCCTGACAACTCTGCTAAAAACAGCTGTTGGCTCTACAACATTGTGAATGGCAAACGAGTTGGCTTGTCTTCTTTTCGTCAAATTTGAAATTTATTGAACGCTTATTTGCAATCGATATAAATGCAGGAGGAAACCATTCAATGAAAGCGCCTTCGGTGTACATCCGAACCATTGTGATGCTGAGACGTAACACAAGTCCCAGTTTTATCTCTTTCATGTTTACAACCGATATTCATAGGGAAGATCAAGATTGTTTCCATGCAAAATGTTAGCGGTTTGTGTTGACATTTGCTTTGGGATGATTTAAGATGGCGATGATATTCAATCTAATAGGAGATGATGTGCCTCATGGATCTACTATTGCAATACTGCAATTGGCCGCTGTTCGACTCGACTGTTTACAAAAAGTAGACATTCTTCTTCTTTCATTTGACATTCACACACACATTCACATTGCTCTTAGTTACTTGAAAACAATTTCTTTACTAAAGAATTGTCAAATTGCAAATCTAATCAAATACAAAACGAATTAATGTTTCCAATTAAACACAGAAATGTCTGAAATGCATTGCCAATTCTTTGTCCTGCCTTTTGGACTAGCGTTATATATACACGATGTGAACAGGAATGGCATCTATATAAATACCTAATTGGGCTGAAGAATTCAGGAATTCAATTAGGCAAATGAACAAAAGCAGCCGTAGCCATTGCATACCTTTACTGGGGCCTAACCCAAACGGCAGTTTTTATTATGCGAATGCCCCTGAAAGTATGCTATGCTATGCTAAAGGTAGGCAAATTCAAATTCCTTTTGTGAACTGAAACATTTGGCATCAATAATTCACAGTCTCCCAATGCGGTTAAAGAGCGGCGCCTGGCTATGTGCAACAAATGCCACGTGCTCAGCTCCACTTTCGTTTGGAAAGTGTGCAACCACACACACACACACAAACACAAACACACACACACACACATTTATGGGCCACTGTTTACTTTTACTTGTCTGCCTATTTTCGTACATCTATTTTTTCTCCGGCTGCGGAGGCATGAGAGCGGCTTTATTGTCTTTGCCGACAAACTGGACAAATTGTGGGCTAACATGCCAGATCCAGCAACGCGGGGTGGGCGGGTGTTAGGAAGGAACACAGAAAATTAATTATGAACATTTTCACTTTGCGTCTTTGGGTTTTTGGTTGCTTTTGGTTGTAACTTCGTTAAGTTAATGCGTTTATTTGGCGTGCAAAATGTAATTATGAAAATGTCTCGTATTTCAGTGGAAAGTGAAATGTAAAATACAAAATGCTCTCTAAGTGGTTGCCCAACTTTGCCAGTGAAAATGGAACCGGGAAAGTCGCTAACAACCGCATGCCTTATTAATTTCCTCCCAATTTTAAAACAACATGAAAAATTCTGCTAGTTGAAAGTTACCAAAGGCAAAGCACAGAGCTCAAATGAAGGATCAGTCTGACGACGCGACCAAGCGGATGGAATCCTCAAGTGGTTCTGAGTTGATAATGGCGATGACCAACATCTGCAGTGGATTCTCGCCTGTCAGCAGGTTGATGATGTCGAACGAGTGCTTGACAATGCGATAGGCCATCAGCTTCTTGCTGTTGTTGCGATCCTTCATCATCAGCGAGTAGTTCAGACGCTCCACAATGGGGCACTGGGCCGAATGGGGTAGATACCATGCAAACTTCTCCTTCACGGAGATGTAATCCTGCAGCGATATGTCGTTGACAGTCACATCATCGCACGCCCAGCGTCCAAACACCTTGATCTCGGGCAATTCATTTGTCTCCAGAACGGTTTCGACAGTCTGCGTCTCCACCAATGGGGCGGCTCTACCACCTGGAAGTTCTCCGTCACGTTTTCAGCTACTTCGGCTATGCAAACGCTATGGCTGCCGCCGGAAAAAGGTTAATTACAATAGAAAAGCCTTTCCAGATACATTCGTATTTCACATTCAACCTAGCAACATGGATTGCTGTTGAATTTATTCATCGCAAGCAAAAATATGAGTGAAAATATTCAACAAGAGAGATGTCAAATCCATAAAGGCATTCACGATGCACGCAGTTATTCAATGTAAATTTGAAAGAGCTTGTTGTACAATAGCGTCCTCCTTTACATCATACACGCCCCCCCCCCCTTCACCCACCACTCGACATTAATAGGCATTATCATGGTCACCGTCTTCTGCAAGACCCAGATAGTCGTCCATATTCGGGAATTCGTCCAAAAAGTCTTCGAAATTTGCCATGAAATCATTATCATTATCGCCGTCTTCGTCCAAAAAGTCGGGGAAATTTGCCATGAAATCATTATCATGGTCACCATCATCGCCGCCGTCTTCGTCCAAAAAGTCGGGGAAATTTGCCATGAAATCAAAGTCCAATGTCGATGTGTCGATGAGGCGCTCTTCAGAGTCACTGTTGAAGGGCGGAGTGCCGTTCGATGTGGTTGTCGTAGTGCCTCCTGTGGTGGGGCTGGAGATGGAGACATTACTGTTGCGGCGGCGCTTGGGCGAACTACCAGCCATCTCCTCCATACCCACAACTAATGGAGTGCCTTCATTCTCTGGTAGTACTGGTAGCTTCCGTTTAAGGGTCATTCCACTCCCTGACAAAGTGGAAAGTTCGGTTAGGATATTATGTCACTGCTGGCACAGCCAGTGTGTTGTCGCTGGGACGTGAAGAGACACTGATTCTGCTGTAACTACCTGGAGGCTCGAAAGACCCGGAGCCGATGCAAACGCTCGTGCTGGGTTCCATAGTCCCGACGGTGGCTGACTGACTGATCTCGTTTGTGTCGACACTACCCGACACTGGAGGTAAGGTGGGATTTGTTTCATCTGGTTCAGATTCGCTGTCCGATATCGTGCAGAACAGCACAGGGGAGCGCAGACGCGGTGCCTTGAGCTCCATCACAATCACGACATCATCCTCCTCCTCTTTTGATGGCACGCTTTCTGTCTCAGCAACGTCAGCTGCTGTTGCCTTATGATTTGCCATGACAATTTTTTGTTGAAAAAAACTAAATTTTGTATCCTTTTTTTAACAAGCTGCGACGTTTCCAAATCGCAGCTGAACAAGAAGAAAGCAAGGCCAACTTTGATTTCTAGAAGTTTGGATATCAAACACAGTATCTCTATATATATATATCGGAGTCAGCACACCATAACTATCGTATAACATCGATTGTGTCAATAGTGTTGGGCAAGACACTTTGTTGTCTGTTTCTCTCTGCTGTCATTTGCCAACACACACATGTTTACACACACATACTTAAACCATTCATAACCACATTCATAACCTCAAATGTCAGACCTTATAAATATCTATTATCACCTTCAGTTTACCAATTCCCATACCATGATATCTTTGGAGTATTTCAATGTTGGAATTACTTGCTGTTCCCACACAGCTCCATAGTATAAGTCCATACTGGTTTAAGTACTTCATTTTCGAGGCTGAGTTGTGATCGTGGACCTAAGAACCAGTACATTTTCTTGAGTCTTTTCATGAGTCTTCCCATTTCGGCTATTGCCGAGCCATTTACAGTAACAGGGGGACATCTTCCTGGTCTTAATGAGAAAGTTATTTGCGCAGATTTGCTTGTTTTTTAATACTCGTACTCTAGTGGAGTAAGCGAGTATTCGTGCAAATGTATGTAACAGGCAGAAGGAAGCGTCTCCGACCCCATAAAGTATATATATTCTTGATCAGCATCAACAGCCGAGTCGATATAGCCATGTCCGTCTGTATAAGCACCTAGATCTCGGAGACTATAAGAGCTGGAGTCACCATGTTAAGAGTAAACATGTTGCAGAATGCTATAAGAATCTTCTAGTTAAATTATGAAGTTGATGTTCTATAGACTATCTATTGCGGTTTGACCTGTGCGTTATTCATAAGACAGTTAGTCAGTCAGGACAGAGAGTTTTATATGCAGATATAGAAGATATGCTATACACCTGCTTGATTGCCATAAAAATGCTAAAGAAATCACTCTTCGCCTGCAATCTTAACAAATAAATGACTACTAAAACCAGTTACAGCCAAAAGTAGTCACATAAAATTCATATATTTGGTTAATAAAGCTACCCAAGTAGGTTAGATGTGGTATTGTTATTTATTGTAGAAAGCGTACATATCGAATACACACTGTACAGAGTGTCTTCTGTAGCACTTAGCTGCAATGTAATATGATCGCACAAGTATGCAATGGGCAGTAGGAGTGGCGAGTAAACATGTTTAGCATGCTGGCGAAGAAATAGCCGAGTTCTTATACGAGTGTGAGATAGAAGATTTATCATAGGTCAATCGTGCCTCTTTGATAGTCATTGTTATAAGATCCAATTCCACTGAAAACTCACTTTTCTATATCTTAGACAAACGAAATTGAAAGATAATATTCCCTGTTTGAGGGTAATGGACATTTATGCCATGAATTCAGACTCTGAAAGCATGCGCTTAGAATACAAATTGATCACAGTTGACTTACTACAGCGCTTGCTCAGGAATCCCGACTGATGAAATGCCAACAGTCTGTGTCTTACAACTATTTGGTCCTTCTGTAAACACCAACCTGAGTTGACTTGGCAACGTTAATCGGTTCAAGGAAATGTAGAAATGCAGCAAAGCAGAAAATAGTTAAAAGCCAAAAGGCAAAACATGTGAATCGTTTCCAGCAATACAGATTTTCCATATGAATAACCATAAACTCTGAATAGACCAATCCTCAGGCATAAATAGTTCCACGAAATAAGCCAACAATCAGCTCAGCAGTGGCTTCTCCAGTTACACTGAGAAATTCCCTAAGACTGCTAATTGATTGCCTGAATATTTAAAACGCTGTAACATATGCCATTTGGAATGCTTAGTAAAATATTTGTCAGCGTGTATGTGTGTGTGTGTGGTTTTGAGGCAAAAGAGGGGAGTTGAAGTTTGTCAGGCTCAAACATAAAGTTTCGTATCCGTAAATTGAAAAGTTATGTTCGTCAGGAATGAAGAAAAATGTATAGCTAAAAGGGAGTAGGTTGAGGTTATACCATGTTTCTTATAACATAAAATATATAATACTATATTGGCTTTGCCATAGAAAGTTGAACAGAAGCTGAGTCGCATTTCAAGCACGCCTAGAAGTAGGCTACACACACAAACAATGTTGCCAGTGCAAATTCATATGAAATCCGTCTAGATGTTTGTGTTCGATTTTCAGTAACCAGTAAACCAGAATGATTTTTCACACCAGCAGCAACAGCTGCAGCTACCAAAGAAGCCAAATTGGTTACTGCCTGGCTATAGCCCGATACTGGCAGACATATGTATGTACTGAGCCAACAGAGCCAAACAGTTCTGCCAATGCTGGCAAATGGCAAATAAACAGGGAAATAGATTATTTTTACAGCGCCATGCACAGCGATTTGTGCAAACCCAGTGGCACCTACAAACCCATATATCCACACATCCATCCAGTGCGACATAAAAAAACAAGTGTGAACAGCCACTGATAAGCAGGGACTCCTACTAACACTGGTTGGGTTGGTTGTTAGCTGGGACGGGTGAAGGTTGACTTTTGCCAAAAGAAAAATTGCTTATGGCCTTACATGAGTGCACACATGAAATTGTGCAAGCAAGATTGACGGTTTCTCTCCATGGCAAATGTGGTTGACAGCTGCTCCAACTAGAACAACAGCAGCAGGAGCAGCTGAAGATTTGTGTGACCAGACTGGTTGGGTCAGAGTCAGAGCTAAGGCTTGGCCATAAACCACAAAACTAATAACTCAATTTTGGATGGCAAATGAAACACAGAGATACGCAGAGGCACATACACACATGCATGCTTGCCTCATTTCCTTGTCAGCAGCCTAGATTTTCTGCAACTCTGATTTATTGTGAATGAACTGCAGGAAATTGTGCAGACAGCTTTAAATTTCCATTGTGGATTGTCTTCAGTTTGATCAGTTTCGGGTAAATTAACAAAACTGGCTGTCTTTGAAGTTTGGGTTATAAAGTTTGATAAGAATATAATTATAATTTCATCTGCTCAGCATGGGATTATGAAGCAAGGGTCTACCACAACGAATTTACTAGAATTTTCTTTAATTGTATAACGAGGATTTAAGAATAAAAGCAAATTGAGGTCATTTACGCTGACTTCAGCCAAGCATTTGACTCGATAAAACACTGTTAACTTACTCATAAGTTGGATCTTCTTGGCTTTCCATCTCATCTTCTTAAGTGGATCTCTGACTACCTTAATCTCGGAACGCAGAATGTGCTTTTTAAAGACTCTTACCTAAAGTCCCTTTGGGTTACATCAGGGGTACCGCAGGGTTGCCACCATATATATCAACGAACTACCTCAGGTTCTATCCCACTCTCGTGTACTAATGTACGTCGACGCCGTTAAACTTTGTTTGTCCTGCAACAACTCTTTCTCCGACTTTAGGCTTCAAGATGACCTTGATTCTTTCCAATGTTCTAAATGCAAAGTTACGTTATTCTATCGTAGCACACCGCTTCAGACATCGTACGTTTTTAAGGACATGCCCCTTGATCGGATGGACTTAGTTGATAACTTGGGTGTTCTTTTAGAACTTGATTTGAAATTCGATTTACACATTTCTGGGTTTTATCAAGCGATGGTCGAAGAAATTTGATGATCCTTATATAACTAAACTACTACAAGCTTCTCTGCTTTTGGAATACGCATCGTGTGTTTGGTGCCCACAATACAGGAATCACCTGGACCGCATTGAGTCTGTTCAAAAGAAATTTTTACTTTTTGCTCTTCTTGGGTTAAATTGGGACGCCAATAACCCCCTTCATATTCAAGTAGGCTGCCCTAAGAAATGCCTAGGTCGATCTCTACCAACTGGGCTGAGTGCAACTCTCTTTGGAAACCCCACCAAGTCATATGACTGTCATTTCACTCATTTCTTTATATTTAATATCTGATATATGATTTATCTTCTGATTCCTATACTATATAGTAATATATAATCTGATTTTTCAGCCAAGTCTAACTATAACTGTCACTTCTTCCTTTCAGTTTCTCTTCTTTTGTTATTCTAATTAGATTTCAGTATTTTTTCCATATTTTTCTACAATTTTCTTGTCATTCTCTGCTTATTGTTTCCTTGTCTTGTCACACCCACAAAAACACACACATGCACAGGATATGAACTCCCCCCGGGTTAAGTGACACAATTGCTTTTATACTTTTTTAACACCCCGCGGCCGTAGTTAGTTTCGTTCGTATTTTATTTATTTTTCTGACGTATTAAAAAAGTCGCACCAGCGGGCACATGAGCCAGCGTTTTGCATGCATATTTAATCCCCTCCCCTTGCTATGCAAATTCTGTTGGCATACATATACTATATATGCTTATGTGGTTGGGCAACCAAGCAAATGTTCCCCCAGTTCCTGTTCCGGCTGCGGAAATTGCTACATTGTTTTTGATAACACTCGCAATTTCTGCCCGCTTGAAGACTTTAATTATACTTCGCATGAGCTCTGATTTCTGCACTCCGGCCAGCGTTGGGCAACATGAATAAATCTTCAAGAATCTAATGGGATTGGACATGCAACAAGGTGCGATGGGCCGGCCAAGGTGATGTAAAATGCAAATTGAAAATGCTGAGGGCATTCATTACTCGACAAGTTCGCTGGCCAACTTAAGCAAGTTAAGGGTTAAGTGTGAATGTAAGAATAAGCTGGGGGGCGGAAAAGCGTTTAAAAGCATTTTCCAACAGGTGTATTAAAGTGATTAGAAAAGGATATTAAACTTGTGAGCAAGAAAGTTAATAGAAGACTTGGGCTGGCATAACAATTTTATGCTGTTCAAAGCAGAACTTTGCAGTTGCATTAGAAATTATAGAAGTTCACTTTGTTGAACGTTAGCCAGGTCACTTATCTGGGTTAGTTCACCGACAGATCCTCTTAAGGTAAGGTCGATGTTCTAACGCAGCTAGGAAAGCCCAACAAGAGCTATAATTAAGCTATAATTCAGTCAGCCTAATTGCGGTCCCACAGTAATTTGACCCATTGCCAAGTTGAACCGCTTATACAAGTTTCATTCTACAAACACCTCTTGACTTGAGCATACTATGGCAGTACGGCCCTCCACTTTTATAATAGCAATGCTTCCACTAACAATCTGATATAAGTTTGTATGTCCAAGCAATCTGCATCGCGAGGCCGCTGAGATCAACCCCAACTAAGGCAGTAGAGACAACACTTGGCTATTCATACAACAACAACTGCTCGAAAGCCTTGACAATGCCTTGAAGCGACATCAAGGCTACGAAGGTAATCTCTCTGATCTGGTTAGGTTAACCGGTTCGCCTGATTAAGACGGTCTTGCCAAAAGTTTCGTTTGACAGAGTCCAGATAGTTTTTCCCAATATCGTAGCTCCACAGCCCGGAAATGTTCTGTGAGTAAATCTTGGCCGATGACTTGTTGATACTTCAGAATGACTCTGGGCCTCTGCAGGGGCAACATTCGATGATCTGCATCACGGGGCGCTGAGATCAATCCCAACTAAAATAGAGACAACTAACATAGAGATAATATCGACCCTTTGAAATCCATGCTCAAACAACTGCTTGAAAAGCTGAGCAATGACTTGCAGCGACTGGCAGTTTATCACTCCAAGGCTACAGACACAGCTCCATAGGTAGGGATGCAGTCATATAGATATGAGAGGATCTACCTCAACACTAAAAGACAACAATAAACATAGGCCCGGATGATTGGAAAGTTGCAATGAAGCAAAACAAGCAGCTCAACCTATTTACGGGTAGAGCCAGGATGAGTGAAGGTGTGGGTGCAGATCCTCAGATTAGGCTGCCTAATCACTGCAGCTTATTCCAGAAGGAGGTCGTGGTCTTCGCTATTAGCAAAGCTGCCTTCGCCGGCAGAATTGCAGATTAATAATGGGGATTCTAATAGTTCAATGCCGAGCATTCAGCTAAGCTTGGCATCAAAAACAACACAAACTGATGGAAGTGAGAGGAACCAGTGACTCTGTCTGTCACTGACACTGGCAATATTGAGACACCTTGGAGTAGCTGTGTGTGAAGAAGCGGCAAACAGGCACAAGGAACTACTCGCCTTCGCATAAGAGGCCCAGATCCCGAAGAACTTGTAAAAACACTTAAACGGTTCCAAATAGGCCTAGTTAGGCCTATGAGTGGCCCCAACTTAACCTAATCGAAATTTGTCTCCTTTCATATCACGCTTATATTCTTAGCAGTTGTCCTTTTCTTTTCCAATAATAGTCGTATCTCTTTGGACGACCGTCCAGAGTTTTGGGATACGATAAGATAAGATTCATGATAATTTTCTCTTAATCTCGTTTAATGAGCTACAGTTACCTTTCTCGCTGATTGAACCTAAAACTACAAAAGTTCGCCCCATTAAAACCTTGGCATATTGTACAAGTAGGAGTCCTTGAACAATTCTAGGCTTAAGCTGAACAGAAACGAATCCTCATATTAAACATCTACCTCCCTCTTCTCACACTTTTTTACACTCCACCTGATTGATATATATTTCCCATCAAGTATTTATTTGCTATTGACCAGCCACAATCCTCTTACTCCCCTCAAGTCAACACTTGCCAAGTCGCAACACCCCAAATGGAATACCTTTTGGGCCTGCACATGTGCAAGCACTCTTTCATTCAGCGTCAAAGCCATGAATAATTGAACAGAAACACACCGCACATAGACACCAAATTGTTGGCTCTGTGTAATTGAGGTTGAAATGGCAACATGTGGCAGCATTCGGGCGGCCCCTTCAAATGCCCCAACTCCAGCTCAAGTGGCTTACACAGAATTAGGTGCAAAGTGTTGGCGCCTTTAAAATGCTCTTTTCGAGAATATAATAAAAAGTTATGCGAGTCTAAATATTACATATATTTATGTACTTGGGCGTGTACCCATATTTATGTGTGTGCAAGGACGTTGGCATACATTTCACACGCCAATTGTTGAAGGACTTGGCACGTCGTGTTTAATATAACAATACCATTTTTGTTTCTTTATTGTTTTTCGTCAGCGGTGAAGCTCGTAAATAATTACACGCAGACAGCACGGGATGCCTTCTCAGTTATTTGCAGTTAAATTCAAAGCCAGCTTTTTGCTCCTCCAACAATCAGAGAGACAGACAACGTACAGAGAGATATTCAAATACAAATGACAAGATGCCGAGCATTAAGTCAACGCGTTTTATGTTTCGAGCAGAAATTGTTGAGCATCGTAAAATTAAGTTTATGGCCTCTCGTCTCGCATGTCTCTAGAGGGAAATTGTGAGATATAAAACATGAAATGCAAGCAAAGGAAAGGGAGAGTTGAGGGAATGTTGAGAGAACTGCATATGCGAATTTTTACATGCAAATGCGAAAAGGGTATTATAATTCTCCCTTTAACGACATTTCAAATGCATAAAACGAGGCAAAATATTCCAAAATTTTCATAAACTTGTATGGGATTGTGTACAGGATCAGGATATTAGAGAGGGTTATATCTCGGCATGAGATTTTGTGTAGAGCAGGAAATGTCTGGGCTCAGCTTTTGATAAGAAAGTCTATGCGAAGGAAAAATCAGTAATGTCTAAGTGGTAGAAAAGATACTAAAAATACTGGAAAATACTAAAATAAAAAGTGTCTAAAATACTAAAAATACCAAAAAATTAAAATGTCTTAAACGAAAAACAAAAATAGGGACAAAATTATAGAATATTTTTTAAATACTTAAAAATATATTTAAAAAATACCAAAAATACTAAAATAATTCGAAAACATAACATAACAACTTCCAATAAATACATGAAATCATTTTTAAAAAATAGCAAAAAATACCAAAAATCTAAAAATAAAAAATACCATAAAAGTTTCAATCACAATAAAAACAGCAGGAATCCAAAGCTTTCTATAAAAAATACCAAAATAATCAAAAACTAAGAAAAACCTTCCAATAAATAGAACTACTCATTTACGAAAAATCTAAAAAAATACTATAAATACCAAAAATCTAAATTACTATATAAAAAATACCATCCAATTCCTTATCACAAAAAAAAACACACAAAAAAGTCCAAAAACACAAAAAATTAATAAAAAAAACATTTGAAAATATTATAAAAATCATCCTAAATAAAACAACTGAAGCCTACACACCAAATTTAGGGACCTTAGCTCTTATAGTCTCCGAGATATAGTTGTTTTTGTGGATAACGTTTTTCTTGATTTGCGGGAGTGGAAGGGACAAATTTGATCTGTCGCTCGAAAAGGGAAGTCTACATCTTAAATCTGGTTACTCTAGCTCTTATAGTCTCTGAGATGTAGGTGTTTATACGGGCAGACAGACGGACATGGCTAGATCGACTCGGTTATTGTTGCTGGTCAGCAATACATACGCTTTATGGGGTCGGAAACGCTTCCCGAATGCGAAAAGTCATAAACTTATCAAAAGACCCTCGTGGTTTAACCCTGATGGATCTTCCACATTCACTTAAATATTAACTTAAACCCTTAAACTTCATATTATTCAACATAAATGTTTCCAAATCTCTTCAAACAACTGACCTCACCTTAAAGATTCCCCCTCTCCCTCAACCAATTTATTGCATTAAAGAGTTTCTCCCTTCATAAACAATATCAATGTCAAAAGTTATACAATTTATTTAAATAAACATTTCACATGATGTTGCCTCACAAAATATATCCATGTCATGCAACCCTCTTCCTCTCCTTAAACAACTACGAATATAGTTAACTTTTTTCCCATTCTTCACTGCGGTTTGGCTTTCCATGGAAGCCACAAGCTGTCAGCTTCGACATGCCCGCATGCAGGGTCTTCCTTAAAGCTGTCTTTTTTTGAAAACGTTTCCAATTATTTTCCTCAGCTCAGTCAGTTTTTGCATTTACCGTTAAACTCTGCTGATTGCTCAATTTCATAGCCGCTCTCGAAAAACTCATATTAAATAAAATGTTACAATTTTTTATCTGTATAAATTTATGCTGCCGTTTTTTTATTGAAATCTCAAGCGCACCTGGCAATTATTTGCTCTCTCTCTCTCTCTCTCTCTCTGTGTTTGTTTTGCAGTATGATGTTCAACGGGTCGTATGGGTGATTATTTCTGTATTGTTAACGCAGCAGCTGCTGGCTTGATTTTTTACCCGCTGTGGTTTTCCTTTTCTCTCTTTTACTTTAGCAGCATTAAAGCAATTTTCCATTCCGACTCGCCGAATTTCCTTTTGCTCAATAAAAACTCATTTGCCGCAGCTGTAAATGGAATTCAATTGGGCCAAAAGGCTGAGGGCCGGAAAAACTTGCACCCAGATACGGGATACTGTTGAGGCAAATTGCCACTTGGGAGTCCTTAACTGTGGCTCAGGCCATATAAGCTCATTTCTGTGCTCTGTTTTTTCGCATTACTCTCCCTCTCTTTCTCTGGCCGTCTGGCAAATTGCAACAATTATCAACAATTTTCTTTTGGCAAACGATTGAAAAACTAATTTGGCAAAGCGCCTCATAAGGCCGGGCCTTAAAAACTTTGCCCAACCGACACGCATCCAAAAACAAACCAGAGAGGAAAACTTGCACACACATTTTAGTGAAATCGACTTGAAAACATCGACTGCAGTTCGTGTGTGTGTATGAGTGCGTGTGTGTGTGTGTGTGCGTGGGGAAAGTTTTCGAGAAAATTCAGCTGTTAAGCAGATTTTGGTTTACCGCGAATCTCATTTCTACACAATTGTGGTGATTTTTCTCTAATGTGGAAATATATGAGAAAAACTTGTTCTCTGACATTCTTAGTTCTAGATAAACTAGTCAAGTGGGGAAACTCGTTTGGAAAGTCAATATGAGAATGTTTTTTTAATGATTATGTTACGTATTTGGAGCTGGACTACATTCTGGTGAATCTATGTAAGTACATCTATATATGTTTGAGAGGTAAAATGTAACTAGATTTGTATTCCAAAAACGTTTAGTTTATCAGAGATCTGCAAATTCCAATGGAAAGCCATGAGCACGCTGTACGTAATAGAAAGTTATATGTATGGGTAAGCGTACGCATAGGCTATGCCTCGTCATTTCAATGAAGCAACCTTGTAGGGTTTGCATACAGTCCAAAATTTGGGCCGAAAACGAAAGTGGATCGCGTACTGAGTTTGTCAGAGGTTGTGATTTTCTGACGTGGAGAGTGGAGGGAGACAGAAAGAGACAGAAACCCAATGGATATATAAACCCGAAGTAGTACATACACGTGTCAACAGACACTGCTACTGTTTGCTTTTAGTGCATACGCAGGCGCACATACATACAGACACACAGTCACAAAGCAACACTTCGTTCCCTCGCTACCACACTGTGTCGTTACCCGAAAACTATCCGATCGCATCTCTCGCCGCCTACAACCCAAAGTGAGACTGCGTGTCTGCGTATGCTTTGAACATACTTCCCTTCCATACGTAAGAGCACACACTCATTGAGACACAAATGATACAAGCGACTATTTCAATCTTATACAATGAAGAGCGCGCTGAATTCACAAAGCAACAACGTTTTTGCAGTTCTCTTTTACGCATCGCATGGATAGTTTTTTCATGTACAAATATGCATGTAAGATGTGATGAACTCCCTCAGTTCAGGTCCATATAGGTTCATGATTGGCATCGTTCAATATCATTCTCGAACTTTGTCAACGATTTCTATGTTAACGACCTGTCTTAGACCATATGGCATATGGATGATTAAGATCTGAACACATCAAGCACTAGTATCAAAGCTTTCAATCTTCTCTCCCTGACAATGCCATAATTCCAGCGGCTAATAAGACATACAATTTTCTACACCCACTAATGAACCTATATACGCTTCATACACTTTTCACACAGCGAACATAACAATCAAAGTTCATTGGCAATTCCTACATCACACTTAAGCACACCACTTTCAAATGCCTAAAATAAAAATGTTGAAAAATCACGCATACGCCCCGCAGTTGTTTGACTTTTGACTCTTAAGGCTGCGCATATTTAAACAGGCGGGCAGGCGGGAAGGACAACGACTGCAGACGAGAATCATAGCTCACATACAAAAAAAAGCAATAGACACGCCCCCCTCTGACACAAACACACACCCGCTCATTGAATTTCCAACTAGCCTGAATGGAGGAGACTTCTCTGTCCTCGAGTCAACACTTTTGTTATGCTTCGCCGTTGTGTTTGATGAATTGATATTTATGCGTCTGCCTTTTGCTTTTGCTTTTTTTTGTTGTATTTTGGTAAATATTGTGGCACAAGTTTTTTGGACAGACACTTGGAATATCTATCTATGTATCGATTAGAGTTTCTCATACCGTCGGAGGTCAGCAGAGTTGGAGGAAGGAGGAAAGACGCTGACATTGAGCAGGGAAAGGAGAGCAAAGGAAACGGAACTCGAAAACGAAGCAACGCAATAATAATCACACGCATGAGCTGGCACTTTGAAGTTGAAGTTTCATTTTCATTTTCACAGCTAACAACTAAAGCCCCCCTTCCCCTCTGGGTAAGTATACGATATATGTATATATCTTGCTTGTGTACTTGCGCTTTCTTGGAACTCTTGACATTTCTTTTACTTTAGGTTTTTTTGCATTTTCGGTTGCCCTCTGAGCTGTTGCTTCCGGCTGCGTAGTTTTTATTACTGAAATCCTTTTTCGGGACAGGAAAAATCCTTAAGGTTGGCATTCTCTGTGGAATTTTTGATACACAAAGTGGCAGAGAAGTGAGATGTGGAATATTTATATGAAAGCTATATAGCCTAAGGTGGAAGTAGTTCATGAGTTATATACTTTGGCAGATAATATTGTCAGGGAATGGAGCTTGTTTTAAATATATCATTGAATTCTCTGAAAGACAGTCAAAGCCATTCAAAGGCCTTAGGAATTATGATCACTCTTAATGCCTCTGAGCTGTGATCCTAGAAGATTCTAGTCACATTATTTTCAGTCCAATCTTAAAGCTACTTCTGAATGGTCTCTTTATGCTTAAAATATCTTAACTTCTTCAAAATCCATCACACATTTTACCATTGAAATGAAGAAGGAACAGAAAGTTCTTCTCTCTCTCTCTCTCTCTCTCTCTCTCTCTCTCTGCAACAAAGACTGAATCTGAGATTGGGATTGAGAGTAATAACTGGAAATGGAACTCATAAATGTTCAAATGCGACTCGGCACGTATCACGCACATGCTGTCCCGTCCCTTCTTCATTGTTTGCATGGGTTTGTATGTATTTTGCCTGTGTGTGTGTGTGTGTGCCTCGCATTACATTTAATGACAGACCATAAACGCGCAAATGAGTTTTAATTAAAAATCAAAAACAGAAAAGAAAAACACAAACACAATTGACATTGCAGTTTTTAATGTGTTGAAGCAGGAAATCATTATGCAAGAGCACAAATCGATAGAAAGGGGGCTATAAATGAGGAAAAGTTTTAAAGTCTGAGAATTTAAGGTGGCCTGAATTGTATCCTTTAGCCATGAAGAACCTATGATGATTTAGTTGTACAATTTAGTTTAACTGAACAGCCAAGAACAAGACCACCAACAAGAGCGGCAGTGCAAAAGCTTACTTCTACGATGATATTTCTATGATAATAAGTCGATCTGATTGCCAAGTTAGTAGTTAGAGTTCTAGCATAGCACACAGTAGTCTATCCTCACAACACAAGAATATCACATCACTGTCTTACCAGTTCCTCTCCCTAGTCCCAGGCCCAGTTCGTGTTCCTAGCCCCAGTTCCAGTCCCAGTCCGAGTGCCAGTCTCAGTCTCAGTCTCAGTCTCAGTCTCAGTCTCAGTCTCAGTCTCAGTCTCAGTCTCAGTCTCAGTCTCAGTCTCAGTCTCAGTCTCAGACTCAGACTCAGTCTCAGTCTCAGTCTCAGTCTCAGACTCAGACTCAGTCTCAGTCTCAGCCTCAGTCTCAGTCTCAGTCTCAGTCTCAGTCTCAGTCTCAGTCTCAGTCTCAGTCTCAGTCTCAGACTCAGTCTCAGTCTCAGTCTCAGTCTCAGTCTCAGTCTCAGTCTCAGTCTCAGTCTCAGTCTCATTCTCATTCTCATTCTCATTCTCAGTCTCAGTCTCAGTCTCAATCTCAATCTCAATCTCAATCTCAGTCTCAGTCTCAGTCTCAGCCTCAGTCTTAGTCTCAGTCTGTCTCAGTCTCAGTCTCAGTCTCAGTCCCAGTCTCACTCTCACTCTCAGTCCCAGTCTCACTCTCAGTCTCAGTCTCAGTCTCACAGTCTCTGTCTCAGTCTCAGTCTCAGTCTCAGTCTCAGTCTCAGTCTCAGTCTCAGTCTCAGTCTCAGTCTCAGTCTCAGTCTCAGTCTCAGTCTTAGTTTCAGTCTCAGTCTCAGTCTCAGTGTCAGTCTCAGTCTCAGTCTCAGTCTCAGTCTCAGTCTCAGTCTCAGTCTCAGTCTCAGTCTCAGTCTCAGTCTCAGTCTCAGTCTCAGTCTCAGTCTCAGTCTCAGTCTCAGTCTCAGTCTCAGTCTCAGTCTCAGTCTCAGTCTCAGTCTTAGTCTCAGTCTCAGTCTCACAGTCTCACAGTCTCAGTCTCAGTCTCACAGTCTCAGTCTCAGTCTCAGTCTCAGTCTCAGTCTCAGTCTCAGTCTCAGTCTCAGTCTCAGTCTCAGTCTCAGTCTCAGTCTCAGTCTCAGTCTCAGTCTCAGTCTCAGTCTCAGTCTCAGTCTCAGTCTCAGTCTCAGTCTCAGTCTCAGTCTCAGTCTCAGTCTCAGTCTCAGTCTCAGTCTCAGTCTCAGTCTCAGTCTCAGTCTCAGTCTCAGTCTCAGTCTCAGTCTCTGTCTCAGTCTTAGTCTTAGTCTTAGTCTTAGTCTTAGTCTTAGTCTCAGTCTCAGTCTCAGTCTCAGTCTCAGTCTCAGTCTCAGTCTCTGTCTCTGTCTCTGTCTCTGTCTCTGTCTCTGTCTCTGTCTCTGTCTCAGTCTTAGTCTTAGTCTTAGTCTCAGTCTCAAACAGGTCACATACGATTATCGGTTTTCTATCCCCTCTTATACTTCACATTTGTTACTCAATGTTGCATAGGCCAATTTATATATATATATATATATATATTTGTCTGATCAATCAACTCATTTAAAGTTAATGCCAGTGAACGAACTCTCAGCCACACTTAGACATCTTATTCAGTGACAGAGTCATGACGATGCCTATCTAAAGCCATGTGGGATATGAATTACCAATCATTTGCTGACGTCAGCGGCATTTACCTAAAGGCAAACGCCGAATCTCAAGTGGCCATAAAGAGGCTGCGTCTTAACCATAAGGACCGCCCCCCCCCCCACTCTCTCTCTCTCACTCTCTCTCATCATTTTCAGCGCGCCGTGCCAATTCTTATCATTCGCAGCCATCGCCTTCAAACTGCTATCAACAGTCAATAAATGAAATCTCATTAAGTTCAAGCCGCAGGAGTAAAGTGGAAGCACAGTGTATGAGTATGTTTTGCAAGGATATACGTGTGTGTGTGTGTGTGTATGTGTGTGTTCATGTGAGTGTGAATTATAATATTTTCATGGTATTGACATTTTGAAATTGACTTACAAGTAGGACTATATATTTTGGTCTTGACGAGGTGTTGCTGTCGGCGGCTGATTTTAAGTGTTTGCCAACACTAAACGTGAAAAGTCGGTCGTGAAAATGAAAACTGTGGAGCTCAAAATCATAAAACAAAAGCGAAAGGCACAACTGAAAGTGAAAGCGAAGGGCAAAAACAGAGCAACAGCAGCAGGAGCAGCAGCAGCAGCAGCGGAAACCAACGAGTCAATCAAGTTCAGCGAAATGGTTCAATAAAGTCTGCATAAAGACCATTGGGGGGGTACGGGGTATGGGGTAATGGGTTCAGGTTGAGGTTCGGCTTATGGTTGTGGGGGCGGTGGGTGCTGGAAAACGCTCGCGGCCAGCCAGACTTGAAGTTCAAACAAAAGCGTTCGAAAATATTTTATATTTGGAACAACCCAAAATTACATTAACGCCGCACCCAACAGACACTGCCAGATACATGGAGAGAGAGAGGGAGGGAGGGAGGGAGAAGGGGAGGTAGAGGTAGAGAGGTATAAAGATATAGAGGTGGGGAGATAGCAAGCGCAGACAAAAGCAACACAAATGAGCGCATAGGAAGCGACCTCGTAGTGTCGATTGCTGATAACAGCCGGAAGCAACAACATACAGTATTGCGCAACAACAACAACAATAACAACAACAGCAACAACAAATAACAACAGCAACAACAATAAACGAATATTGGTTACTCTCTAGAAATGTTAGATATCATCTGCAGAGTTAGTTTTCACAGGTACAGAGAAAGTTTACTGCAAGCGGAAAGCATTTAAAGGGTTTTTTTTTCAGAGCTGATTTAACTTAAGGCGATGCATTAGAACTCTCAATTGGTCTTTCTTTGTTGAAGTTAGTGAAAATAGCAAAAAACTAACGCTGTTAGTGAACTGAGTTGAAGGTCTTTGACTATATGAAGTGACGGCGCTCGAAACAGCTGTCAGATAAGTTAAGTTTCAGTTGCGAATTAGTGTAATTTTCTAATGCCAAAAATTAAAGTGAGCTGACCTTATGTCGACCGTGACACTTTCAACTACATATAAGCTTAGCACTAAGAAGAATCAATGTTTTTGACTCACTTCTTGACCTCAAGCCTGCTAAATAAAGAACTTGTAACAAAAGTGGCTAAAGGGAAGAAGAACATTAAATAATTCAGAAGAAGATTTAGAAAGCAGAAAAGTTGAAGAGAAGGAGGAGAGAGAAATAATAGAATGATGAAACCTATCGATCTTCTTATGTTTTGCGGTTTTAATTAACTTTCTATATTTTAATCAATATTTATAATCAATTTAATTCACTCCAACAGTTGCACAGTAGAGCTCTCTCTCTCTCGTACTCTCTTTCTCTGTCACGAACTCTCTCTTTCTAACTCTCTGTAACTTTATCTCTAACTCTCTCCAACTCTCTCTCTCTATCTCTATTTCTTTCTATCTCTCTCTCTCTCTCCTTTTCTATCTTTATCTCTAACTCACTCCAACTCTGTCTCTCGATCACTAATTCTCTCTAACTCCCTATCTCTATCTCTAACTCTCCGACTCTCTCTCTGTAACTCGCTCTCTCGCTCTATCTCTATCTCTAACTCTATCCAACTCTCCCTCTTTCTATCTGTAACTCTCTCTCTATCTCTATATCTAACTTTCTCTCTTTCTCTCCCCTTCTCTCTAACTTACTCCAACTCGGTCTCTAACTCTCTATCTCTATATCTCTCCAACTTTCTCTCTGTAATTCTCTCTATCTCTATCTCCCTCCTACTCTCGCTCTCTATCTCGATCTCGAACTCTCTATTTCTATCTCTAACTCTCTCCATCTCTATATCTAACTTTCTCTAACTCTCTCCCTGTTCCTCTACAGACAAAACTAACGCTTTACAAGATGCTCATCTTTCTGGTGCTCTTATATGATGCTGTCACTTAAAGAGTAGCACAGTCAGATGCAGCTGCTCCTGGTAATCAGACGAATGAACTATAAGAGACTTCGCTGGTTGTGACCTCTTGCAAGTAGGGATGCAGAAATTCCAGCACGATGTGGACCACGCAGGAGAGAAAGTCCCCAGATAAGTTAGCAGGACCAAGGGACTGAAGCCCTAGTATAACTTTGTGTTACAAATTGGTGGCAAGGCATTGAAGCATGGAGACAAATAGTAAGTCATCCAGTGGGCATCCAGTGGGGTTGTCATTGTGAGATAGTAATAGAGTAGTATGTTTAAAGTATTTAAAAATTTATTGCAGTGTAATAATGTCTAAATCATTTGTCTTTCAAATACTTCTTTGATACTTCCATATATAACATATATCTTTGCAACATTTCCCTAAATAAACATTTGCCTGAATTCGATCTACCTTTCTTTTCCCCTTAAAAAAAAAAACCTAGAGTATGGCAAATGCATAAGCTTAAAAGACAAAGGCCATTGCTTTTGGGGTGTAAAAGCAATTTTCAGCGACAGGCGAAAATTGTATCAAGTCGAAATTGGCTGGAAAGTAATTTTTGCATATCAAGGTGAAGCCAGAAAGAAGTCAAGCAAATGATAGAGGAGCGCCAGCGCCAGTGCCAGTGCCAGTGCCATCAGCTTATTGAATATGTGGTTACTGTTTCTACTGGGTGTGGCAAATGCAGTGGAGTGGGCAGAGCGAGTAGCGGTGGGCGGTGGGCAAACAAATGTAGACATTTTGTTTCCAAAACTTGACTGATGGATGGCTGACTCTGACTTGCTGGCTCTGGCTGCGTGCTTGGAGGCGGAGCGACTTTTTGCAATCAATAATTCAAATTTTGTTTATGCTTCCACAAAGTGACAGAGGAGTTGCGGGTGCACAGATACAGATAGACAGGGGGAAGGGCAGTGTGGATGCAAAACGTGTTGTTAATTTACATGCGCAGCCAGCTGGGCAACAACTTGGCAGTCGCTCAGTCAGTTGAGAATGTACAAGTATGTCTGTGCTCTTGGCAATAAAATGATCAAGGAATATTTTATGTTTGCCTTTCGTGTGGGCTTGGCAATGGCAATGGCAATTTTTGACAGCTGCAAGTTTTGCTGTTTATTTTTTGGGAAATTTAATTGGAATGTTTGGGAGCAAATATTATGGATGCTGAAATTTGAGGAATATGAAGTTTTTGCTTATGTTTTTCTTACACAAAATTTAGAGTGAAATTACATTAACATTTCACATAACTAATTTGAGGTAAATGAAAAGGGAAAAAGCGTTTAATTGGTTGAGAAATATTTGGTAAGAATAAATAAATAAATAAAGTTGGCCATTCTTAGAGCAAACTTTATTGAACATAATTTGGCTTGCTCTGAAGTTCGATTCAATGGAGTAAAATTACCAAAAATATCATTTGAAGCTGACTTTTATAACACAGATATTTATCGCATTTATCGCAACTATCGTTGTTTTTAAGTAAAATTATTGCAAAGTATCGATAACAATGTAATCGAATGAAAAGAACAAGACTCAGAGTAGCGAGAGTAGAGTAGAGTAGAGTAGAGTAGAGTAGAGTAGAGTAGAGTAGAGTAGAGTAGAGTAGAGTAGAGTAGAGTAGAGTAGAGTAGAGTAGAGTAGAGTAGAGTAGAGTAGAGTAGAGTAGAGTAGAGTAGAGTAGAGTAGAGTAGAGTAGAGTAGAGTAGAGTAGAGTAGAGTAGAGTAGAGTAGAGTAGAGTAGAGTAGAGTAGAGTAGAGTAGAGTAGAGTAGAGTAGAGTAGAGTAGAGTAGAGTAGAGTAGAGTAGAGTAGAGTAGAGTAGAGTAGAGTAGAGTAGAGTAGAGTAGAGTAGAGTAGAGTAGAGTAGAGTAGAGTAGAGTAGAGTAGAGTAGAGTAGAGTAGAGTAGAGTAGAGTAGAGTAGAGTAGAGTAGAGTAGAGTAGAGTAGAGTAGAGTAGAGTAGAGTAGAGTAGAGTAGAGTAGAGTAGAGTAGAGTAGAGTAGAGTAGAGTAGAGTAGAGTAGAGTAGAGTAGAGTAGAGTAGAGTAGAGTAGAGTAGAGTAGAGTAGAGTAGAGTAGAGTAGAGTAGAGTAGAGTAGAGTAGAGTAGAGTAGAGGTAGAGTAGAGTAGAGTAGAGTAGAGTAGAGTAGAGTAGAGTAGAGTAGAGTAGAGTAGAGTAGAGTAGAGTAGAGTAGAGTAGAGTAGAGTAGAGTAGAGTAGAGTAGAGTAGAGTAGAGTAGAGTAGAGTAGAGTAGAGTAGAGTAGAGTAGAGTAGAGTAGAGTAGAGTAGAGTAGAGTAGAGTAGAGTAGAGTAGAGTAGAGTAGAGTAGAGTAGAGTAGAGTAGAGTAGAGTAGAGTAGAGTAGAGTAGAGTAGAGTAGAGTAGAGTAGAGTAGGGAGTAGAGTAGAGTAGAGTAGAGTAGAGTAGAGTAGAGAGAGAGAGTAGAGTAGAGTAGAGTAGAGTAGAGTAGAGTAGAGTAGAGTAGAGTAGAGTGAGAGTAGAGTAGAGTAGAGTAGAGTAGAGTAGAGTAGAGTAGAGTAGAGTAGAGTAGAGTAGAGTAGAGTAGAGGAGAGTAGAGTAGAGTAGAGTAGGAGTAGAGTAGAGTAGAGTAGAGTAGAGTAGAGTAGAGTAGAGTAGAGTAGAGTAGAGTAGAGGTAGAGTAGAGTAGAGTAGAGTAGAGTAGAGTAGAGTGGATTAGAGAGTAGAGAAAATTAGGTAAATAGTTTTTATTCCGCAAGCTTGAGGTCCAATTGATTAAGAAACATTGATGGTGCCTCGGCTGAGCTCATTTTTATATTGGAAGTCCGACGGACGACTTGATTTAAATTGCTTCTCACTATACACTAGCCTTCAAATGTTTCAGAAACTGTTCTATATTTGTTCAAATTACTTTAAGTTCACTTTTGAAAAGAATTCAGTTTTCACTTTAGAGCATATTCACAGAGGACGCAGCCCAGAACATCACGTGAAATCCCACTGTTATCTATATCAAGGCATCATCTGAATCATATCAGGATTGTTAAGTGAAAGGCTGCCCTAATCATATTAGCACTATTATGGTATACGCTGAAGGTCGTTATAGCATTTTATAGTTCAAGAATGAACCACGACTTATTTGCATTATGTATGTGCTGCTCAACTAATTCAGGCTTATGGACTACCACAGCAGTATAAACAAGGCAACGATCCTCACAGCGTGATACAACCATAAGAAAGATACTTGAAAAAGATATACAAGATCACACTCATCGGGTGAGGGCACAACAGGCGCCTCCTTTTTGTATACCAGATGGCAGGTCAAAAAGAAACAGAATATGTAGTTGACAATGCTTAGGCTGTAATTAGATCTAGGCGACCCCATTTTAAGGTTACCACAGGTGCAGCTGGTAAATATTACCACGTGATACCTCTCTGATCTCAGATTTATCCAGAAGCATTGCATCACTTTGCTAAGAAGAGTATCACATATTCGACTTCTTCTTATATTTTGATGAATTCATTAACTTTGATTGATGATTTGCTGTGCCTAGACATTAATTTGAGTTGGAAAACTGAATGAAAATAAAAATTTACATTTTTAATGGTGAAAAACTTGACAGATTGTGGTTGTTGTTGTGGTTGTTGTTGTTTTTGTTTTGCGGGAAACTTTTACAAGTGAAATTAATGAAAAATTTGTGCGAAATAACAGAATAATAGCAACAACTACAACTGCAAAATAAGTTAAATATGCAATATTAATAAGCCATAAATTATGCAGTCACTTGGAAAACCGCACTCACACATGCACGCACACACACACACACACACACACATGCACGCACAGTCATAAATCAGCGGCGACCCCAAAAAGTATGCTATGCAAAAAAGTTGCCACGCATTTCACTTTTGTTGGCAATCTGAGTCGGAGGAGGTGGATGAGGAGGAGCAGTAGAGTCTGTTTTGATGGCTTGGCAAATGTTGATTTATGGCCGGGGTCGAGCTTTAATGAAAGCCTTAGTTGCCGTCCAGAGACACGTAAGCTGTGCAGTCTCTGCAAGGATTTGTTTCTATTCCAGTTACAGTCAGTCCACTGTCCCAGCCATATGCACGTGCCCTGGCCAAAAGCGTAGCTTTTGTGTCCAAATGATGGACACAGGCAGAGGCAGCCCATCCAATGGTCATTGGTTTTTCATGTTGTGCCTTCTGCTACTGCTGCATCTGTTGTTGTTGTTGTTGTTTTTGTTGTTGATGTTGATGTTGTTCGTGACCAGACACGTTTTTCGGGGAGACCAAATGAATGCGGGCTGTCCGCGACATGAATGAGATGAATGCTTTTGCTCTAATATTAATCCATGCATGAAGATGGATGCGGGAGAGGGGGCGGGTTTTTATTTGTGTTAAGTTCTTAAAAGCCATTAAATAAATCTCAGTTGTTTGGGATTTGTGTATATAGTGATATATCTAGAGAGTGGCAATGCTATTTGCGTATTCAGAGAAGATATATCTGGATCTTAGCTGATGTATTTCAGATCATTGAGAATAAACTATAGAAATCATAGATGAAATCATAATGGACTATGCGGCATATAAGCTGCACTTCAAATGCGTGCTAAAATTGCTTTTCCATAATTTGTTTGTCAATGATGTTGCAGGTAGAGAAGCGCCTTTTTCAATAGTTATTGCAAGCGGTTTGTGATAATGCATTTCTAATGATGAAATCACCTAGAAATGATCACCGTACGAGGACTCGCTCTGTAGTCTAAGATGGTCCTTCGACTAAAATAACAGCCGCATACCTTCGGTCTTTTCGAAGACCCATGTTAGTCCGCCTCGCCCTTATGAAAAGGCACCGCCTAGACCAGACATTTTAGATTATCGGCGAGTATCGTCTGCTCAACAAGCGTGAGGTGTTTCGCGTCAAGTACTCTCTGACCAAGATCCGTAAGGCAGCTCGTGAGCTATTGACCTTATAAGAGAAGGATGAGAAGCGTCTACTTCAGGGTAATACTCTGCTGCGCCGTCTGGTGCGCATTGGTGTCCTGGATGAGTCGCGCATGCAGCGGGATTATGTGCTGGGTCTAAACATTAATGACTTCTTGGAGCGCCGCCTACAGACTGAGGTGTTCAAGTAATAATTGCCCAAGTCCATCCTGCACGAGTCTGATCCCCCAGCGTCACATCCGTGTGCTCAAGCAAGTGATCCATATCGCATCGTTTGTGGTGCATTTGGATTTGCCCTTCGGTGGTCAACTTCCACCAACCACAAGCAACCAGAGATATAGTTCTATCTATTTTCTCATCCCAGCTTAAAAATCTCGCACTGTCTTACATTTTCCTTTAATAAATTCAAGTCTATTAGATTGGGTTGACAATGGAAAATTAATGTGGAAAAATGGCGATTGAAAGTGCAATGCAGCTTGAATTGATAGATAAGGAGGACATAGGATAGAGAGGAATGGTTTAAGCCGTCATGGCTGAAATGGAAGTGGGAGTAGTAGTAGTTTGTGGCATTAACAATCCAACACTTGGTCCTTCGAGGGTCTTTCTCTCCTCCGTTGTCCGCCAACTACTGCATCGAATACTTTCCGAGCTGGAGTTTCTTCAGCCAAACATTCAACATGACAAAGCCAGCGAAGTCTTGTAGTTTTCATTCGCCTGAAAGTACGTCAATGTAGCTCATAGTTCCATCAAATACGATAGGGATATTTTGGGTTGATATGACTATGGCATGCTATTAGGAGTTCTCCGGATTCTATGATTTCAGCTGCATCTCACTGAAGCTTCGGCTGACTCTACAGTCGGTTTCAGGGTCAACTTTTCCCATCATCAGCAGTTTTGTTGCTTAACAACTCCATTTTCTACCTAGAACTACCTGATCATATCAAAACTAGACCCATCATGATAGTTCTAACCCTTGAAATAACTCTCACCACAGCGAATATCTTCTTTATTCACCAAAAAGTTCATTCCGACAGACATTAACATAAGCTGACGTTGTGATTTTCATTCATATTTCTGCCAGTCCAACTAATAGCGATATATATTATGGTTACAATAAAGATATCGATCTAAAACTCTGCAACTCTTTCATATGCATAAAGTTATTGATTCGTCATGGATTTATGTATGAATCGCTAACTTGAATGAATTGCCAGATATCTCTCAAAAAGGACAATGCGTGCCAGGCACATATCAACGCATAAAAAAAGAATTTATATATCTACATATCTATATATATATATATATGCTCGCGCTCAGTTAAGTAAATATAAGCACAAAGGTAAAAAAACAATGTATGTCAACATCAAAGGCTGACAATGAAATGAAAGCAAAGCTCAACTTGTCAGCCATAAAACAAATTGGCATTTTTATTATTATGACAAACAGTCAGGATGTCACACTGTCACATTGGCACACAGTATATGTATATATATATATCAGGGTGCTGGTGTTGAGAGAGTGGAATCAGCAGAGTATAAAACACAGAAGCCCGCTTATCTGTCGAAAGCAGCTAAAACGCTTTAGATTATACGACAGGCAGGCAGGCAGGCAGGCAGAGACAGTTGGACAGAGTTGAGGCAGCCTGGCTGTTTCGTTGACAGCTTGAAAATTTTCGTAATAAAACATACAACAGTGTTGTGCATACAGATAGACAGCTCTGTCCACCCCTACCTAAGCAGAGGTGCCCCCCCCGGGGACTCTTCAAACTGCAACCAAGGCTATCAACATGAAAGAGCCGTGACCACACACAGAGGAGACACTTCCCGATTTGGGTTTTTGGTTGGATTTTAATGAGTTAACGACGCTCATATTTTATACACTCAAAGAAATACTTTTGGACTTGGAAAAAGAGAGCAAAAGGTGATGGCAAATTGGTAAAGTTCAACTAAGATATACAAACATAGTTATGATCTAAGGAAGAAGATATAAATTTAGGAAATTCTAGTTAGAAATACAAGAAAAATTATTGTAAGAATTTGTGAGAGAAACTCAAAAATGGTTAAGAATTTCCACCAAACTTACTTTTCCACGACGACTATATTATAATTCGATTTCAATAGCTCCAGGAGGAAAGAAAGTAAAATAAAGAAACAGAATCGCGAACACGAATTGAAAGTCTTAGGGAAATGGAACTCGTTTTACAGCGAATTGGAAGAGGGAACAGTTCTGAATATCTTATTATGAAGAACCACGTCATCTCTATTGATCTAGATTGGGCAAGACTGATCTCGTCTGGATTGCAAAAAGGAAAATATACTATATATCCTCCGCTGTCTACCCTTCGCTTACTCCGCTGTAAGCAATGCTCACAAATTTCATCGGTCTCATTGATGTGAGATTCTGGTAGTTCTTCCATCTTCCAACATTTTGTGAGCAGATCCTCTAGCGATTTATTGGAAGGACTTCCGATTTGAGTGGAGCAAGAGGCAATTGACGAACTTGTCTGTCTTAGAACAGGTACCGAAATGACATAGCCGAAGATTGTTTCTTGGCCTAGAAGCTGAAGATCTGGCAGGCTTCTTAAATTGGATTCGGGTATCCTAAATGATGGTACATCTCCTGCCGGCTGTGGTCGTTGTAATCTCAGTTTTCATAGAAGTACTAATGAGATCTGACAGAGCTTCGCCATCCGACTGGTTGAGCCCTGAAACTTGCACGCAAACGTTTCGATAGGAAAACCTGACTCTCCTTCAGACAATAAAAGTTCGCTCTGATCCGGCTCGAAGGACCAATGTAAACGTATGCATTGGCTCCAAGTTAAGCAAGTAAGGGCGCTATAGTCTATATTCGGACTATAAGATATTCCCACTCTTTATTCATTTTACATTCGACGCACTCGAAAGTATGCAACACTTTTTGAATTTCTGTTTTTTGTTTTGTTTTTGAGGGTTGGGTGCTCTCATACAAAATGTTTTTTTTTACGATTTTGTCTACAATTCCTATCCGATCTTAATTAAATTTGGCAAATCGTTAGACTATGTGCAGTTTCATATAGAATCAACTAAATGGGTTAAGTTTTGTGGGAGATATCAAGTGCGGGACGCCCTACAAGGGAAGTCTACATATCAAATTTGTTAACTCTAGCTCTTATAGTTTCCCAGATCTAGGTGTTTTTGTTGACCTGGCTAGAACGACTCTGCTTTGATGCTGATCAAGAATATATATACTTTATATGGTCGGAGACGCTTCCTTCTGCCTCTTACATACATTTGCACGAATACAATATACTCTATTAGTCTACTAGAGTATGAGTATAAACAGTCGAAGAGATAGATTTGAGTTGATTTATATTTCACAAAACTCTAAATGTATCTCGTGGGCGCAACCTTGTGATGCGTTCGAGAAAGTGATCTTAACTGACTATCTTAAGTCTAAACTTATCTAACTAGAGCGCGGAGAGCATTCACGGTCGCTCTGTAGTGAACTAAGCTAGCTCGCTCACTCAACAGCTAAGATCTCCTTCATTAATCTTAGCTGTTGAGTGAGCGAGCTAGCTTAGTTCATTACAGAGCGACCGTGAATGCTGGAACTTAGGAAATAATATGCAATATTTTCTTATCTTCAAAACACCATCAAGTGTCTACCACGTTCGTTGTAACTTAGTGTGTTTACAAATGCAAATTTTAGATTATCAAACTGATCATTCATTCATCTGAAAATATAACCCCTAATGAATCCAAATGAAAGACTTCTCACACCAGCTACATTCTAAAGTAGTCACTTGCCAAAGTAGTCATTTGTATGACTATACAATTTCCTACATGATTGTTTGGTTGGGAGTACGTCTATATCAAAGCCCAGCTCTAAATTTCTCATTCCAAAAATTTTAGAAAATATTTTTTTTTTTGGTGCACAAAATTTGCTCAGTTGCGGGGCCGTGAGCAATGAAAAGCCATTTGGATGGCATCCACGACGCCATTTTGATATTTCGAATTTTATGTTATGGTCGCGCGCTTGTTTTTCGGAGCTGAAACCGGATTTGGATGTGGATGCCACCGTCGAGTAAGTGTAAGTAGCGCGTGTTGAATTTAGTGCATCGTAAACGATGGCGTTCTTTGTGGTGCTGCGAGAGCAGGCGTATATGTAAGTGCGGTGGGGAGGGGGTGGTGCTGGTGCTGGTGGTGGTGGTTGTGGTGGTGGTTGTGGTGGTGTGTAAGCTGCTATACCAAAAACTTTTAGCTCAAGTTTCCATTAAACTTTTGACAGGCCAATGGGTTGGACAGACAGCTTCTTTGTGTGTCTCTCTGTGTGTGTGTGTGTGTGTGTGTGTTTGTGCGGATGCGGATGTGACGAGCTGCTTTTTAACAATGACAATGAGTTTTTAAAGTTTCAAAGATTTTCCTAAAATTTTAATGATCAAATTCGAAAGAGAGATAATGGAATGGATGGCGGCTGGTTCATTGTGAAAATATTAGCAAAACTCTTAAGTAGAAAATTTAGGTAACTGCTCTTATTGCAGTTAACATGGTTGTGGGGCTTACTTACAGCTACAAAAAGAATGCAGTTAAGGAAGTCAAGGCAGGTCCTTGGGCACACAAATTATGCACGCAAAGCGAAAGAAGTAATAGGGAGATTAGCGAGGAGAGTCTGATTGACAATAGTTCAGGCTTAATATAAGCAAACGACTCTTATAATGAGAAAAAAGTGTTGAAAAAGTACCCAAATCATTATGAAACCACGATTTTCCTTCACCATAGAACGGTTATTGCATATTCTCTTATACCGTGAAGAAAGCGATTCTCACTTTGGAATGCCTTGGGTTGTTCAGAAGATTGTTTTGGGGTCACATCTAGAGAAGTTTGGGCTCATTTTAATAATGTTTTGGCATCAATTCAAGCACGCTTATGAGCCTCAGTGGTTTGAATAACAAGAACATTTTGTTTTCAATTTTAGAACCGTTTTTTCTCACCTGCAGAACCGTTTGATCTCATTTGGTCTCATTTTCACAAGAAAGTTGCAATCAGCCAATGTTATTCAACTTCAATATGTATCAAATTCCTATGATAATCTATAAGTGCAATAGGTATTACAGTGTTGTAGTCGTAAGTGTCAATGGCTATCGAATACCTCTGCAAATAAGTAGAACCATTCTTGCTTTTTTTTTGTTATTCAAACTGCCGCAAATTCTCCCTCCACCTATTCACTGATTCAACGTTCAGATCTCAGTATTTCAACGAAGAGCTAACTTCGTATGGCTTGTCATTTCTGGAATGTTCGACTTGGTTCATCGAAAGCAAAGGAAATGATAATGATAATTTGGAGTACAAAGCTACCATTAGGTACTAGGTAGTCGCTGTCCGAAAACACAGAGAGGGCAAGAGGAGAAGAAACTGCCTCTTCCAAGTATCCATCCTAACTGAACGTTCATCAATGTGGAATCCACAAATGTTCCCATCTGATTTGCCTCTCTAAAACTACGCGTTAGCCAACTGAAGTAGAAGTTGTTGAAGTTTCATTGAACTCTTGAATTAAAGATAATTTCTAAGTAATCTGGAATGTCAGCAGTCCAGATGTGAGGTAAGTGGAGGCAAGTGGGGTGTAAAGAGTCCACATGTGAGCTAAGTTATCTGGGATGCAAGGAGTCCAGATGTGAGGTACCACTAACTACAGCAACAGGTGAACACGTATATGAAAAGGTGCGAATCCACAGTCAGTTATATTAACCCCAGTCCAACAAAGGTCACTAAGTCATGCCCTAACAAACATGACCTTGAATATTGGCACTGGCACAAATAGCTTGAAAGAAATCAAAACCACGCGAATATCTTACAGATGTCTATTGAATCAACGTTCTGCCAGTGCCATCTCTGGTCTCCATTTGAACTGAAATAAACAAGAATTTCTCTAAGTAAACCAAAACTTTGTGCATATTTTGCTCAATTATTCACTTGAAATGAAAATTTGTGCTTTGATTCAAATCTTGTTTGCCTCGAAAATAATAATTTCTGGCTCATTAAAATATTTCAATCATTAGGAAACTTAGTGTTTAGTCATTCAAATACGAGAGAAACTTCTTATATAATATTT
Source organism: Hirtodrosophila duncani (assembly GCA_037043425.1). Lineage (NCBI taxonomy): Eukaryota > Metazoa > Arthropoda > Insecta > Diptera > Drosophilidae > Hirtodrosophila > Hirtodrosophila duncani. The sequence goes on along the minus strand of JBAMBM010000584.1, from coordinate 3,448,382 downwards.
GCCCAGCTCCTCTAAGTATGCTATAGTATTTCGCAAAAGTCTGTGGCGGGGGCTGGCCTTGTTGTTATCCATTGGCGCTTGCAATTGTCCCTCGTCGTTTGTGTTTTTTGGCCTTTGATGGCGCATAATTTGCCGGCTCATAAATACAAACAGCACGACGGACTTCACAGGCAACCTGTTGGAAATTTGTTTGACTTTAATTGACGACCCAGGGGGTGAGGGAGAGGCACAACTACTGCTGTTGCTGCTGTTGCCCACGATGAATGCTAAATGCCAAATTGCAAACGGAAACTGTTGTCAATGGAAACAGCTTTTAAGCCATCAAAGGCTTTAAGTTTTGGGGTTGTGGCCATTGGCTTTGTCTACGCATAGAGGGGGGGGCACAGGGAGAGGGACAGTGGTTGAAGCAAAACTCTGGGTGAAATTCAATAGGATTCAAACTCTGATCAACTTGAATCGAAAAGTGGGTCAAGCTTGAAGTCAAAGTTTTTATGGGAATGAATTTGTTTGATGGCCGAAAAGTATGCTATACTTTTTCTATAGCTGGCTCGCTGATGAGTCAAGACTATAGCTTAGTTTTAAATGCATTGAGGCAAGAACAATGCTGAGTAGACATACTTTCGCTGGAAAAGAAGTAATTGAGAGTATCTGGTTAACTTGTAAAGGGAAAGCCGAGAACAACAGTTTCAAGAACCTTCGTCCAAATATATCCCAAAGTATTCAGAAACTTGAAGTTCGGCTTTAGTTGACAACTTTGATAATAATTTCGCGAAAGATTCATATCTTTCACCACTGTGCAAACGCACGCGTTCGGCATTTTAATCGGATTTCCATCCAGCAACAGAATTCAATGTATTGGAATTAATAAAAGGGAACGAAGAGGAACAGGGGGCGGGCAAACGGGGGCAACTCTTGGCTGCCCAAAATCCGGCATGGCGACCTTGAGCGGGCAGCCAATTTTCAACATTTTGCCCCGACCTTTTAATAGCTCAGCCCGCGCTCCCACAGCGAACTCATAAAGGCCTCCACCATAGCCGCATAAATATAAGAATTTTCATTTTTATTTCTATTTTTACGACGTTCAAGCTGGAGCTGGAGGGATAAGCAAAAGCATAAAGAGAATGAAAGAGAGAGAGAGAGAGAGAGAGAACAAAAACAAGAAAACAAATCTCCTGCGGCAATGATTTTTGGCGCTTTTTATGCGTTGCTGCAAATAGTTGGAGGCGTTAATGGCTGCTGGCCAAGACAACAGCATCTTTGCTCCTGATCCTGCTCCTGCTTCTGCCGCTCCTCCAAGCCAACCCAAAGAACACCAAAAAGTATGCCAAAGTTTGCACAAAGTAACAATAATAAGCAGACTTAACTAATGCCCAAAAATTGTATAATTGGTCGGGCGTAGGCAGGGGATGCCATGCAATCCCAAGCTGTGCTGATGAAGCACAAAACAGGGTTGACAAAAAAGGGTCAACATTGGGTCACCATTTGCAATATCATCATTGTGGGAAAGTTTTGTCAAAATGCTTCAATCGCATTATGTGTACATGTGTTAGAGAGAAGAAGCCTAGCAATTTGATAAAAGTGTTCTGGAACTTGATTTAGATCTAATTCAATAGAAGGATGATGATGTTAGAGCTGTAACTAGAAAAGAAGATTGTAAAACTACACTTACGGAGGTGTCAGTTTCGAGACGCAGCCAACGAAGACAATATCATATGAATTGTTTGTTAGAGTCTCTTTTAGAGGATCCACACCAGAGCCCTACATGAACTATAAGCTTAGGGTTTCAAAGTGAATGCTTAAAGCAAAAGGAAAAGAAGTCCTTCAGCAATAACAATTAGAAATTCTCCATCAGGAATGTGTCGCAGAAGGCTCTTGTGAGAGTTTTGAATCATCGGAAATGAACGATGAATTCCACATGAATTGTTGGAAACTGTTGAGGCCCCCATCATCATGAGATTGTTGCTAGAGCCCTGCATGATTGCAATCAAAATGCTAAAGAAATCATTTATCTGAAATCAAGTGGTCGTTCTTACTGTAATCATTTCAAAACCAATGAATAGTTCTACTAGAAGCCAAAAGTATTTGCAATATATTCATATTAGAATACCATTGGTGCACTTCGGATATGGTAAGCAATGGATGAAACTGCTCGGTAGTGACAAGTCCCTTTGACGCTCGGATGTGAGATAGAAAAAGATAGCCAGCTAACTTGTCCTCATGCTCTCTAGTCGTGCACTGCCTTACTCTAGATAAGATAAAGGGATAGGAGATAGGAGAGCAGGCGAACAAATAAGCTGGCTATGTCTTTCTATCTCTTACGTTGATATAGACTCACATTTCGATTCGGCTCTGACTTCTATTACCCTCACTTCGTGTCACGGGCCATGGTATACAGATTTGTCGTCTCTTTCCCTCTCACCTCATTGAATATCGCTAAATTAGATTATCAAAGCAAGCGTGATATATGTGAATACGAAACGGATAACATTTTCAATTGAATAATCGACTACACCAATCGTTCCGAACTAATATAGAAGCATAGCAATTTGACTTGCTCAAGTAGTCATTTGTACGACTTTATATGAGTTGACCAACAGTAAATGTAGTCATTGCTTGATACCACAGCTGTAGCATCTGGCAACTGCCTTAGACTATAGAAAGTCAACAGATATGAAAACATTTTAAACTGAATACTTCAAAGGAATATAGAAGCATAGCAATTTGACTTGCCCAAATAGTCATTTGTATGACTATATCAATTGGTGAAATCATGATTCGCCGACATTGAATGTAGTCATTTTCGGGGCTCTAAAGAGCATATACACTTGGTAGAGTCTCAAGGTAAGGGCACTTCTAGAGGGTCAGGGTTCGTCTTCGCGATTCGTGTTGCTCGTTGTGCGGCTGCGTTGGGATGGTGGTGGTAGCTTCCAGCCTGGGCTTCGAGCGTAACAACCATCTTGGTGTTCTGAGTACGCATTGTACGTCAACGTCCCGCTAACTAGAGCTGTCAAGCCAAATATGATGGTAGACTTCCTGATTGTGTTCCAAATAGCAATGCTTTCGTATACAAATGTGAACATTAACATGGTGAGAATCAGAGTGAGATTAGCATAATGAGAGCAGTTTACATAACAGTACAAATGTGCTTAACATACTGTTATTAGTTAACATTCTGACTGCCATGAGATTGACATTATGTTAAATGAGTTTTTAACATCAACTAAAATTTAAATTCAATTTCATATCAATAAAACGATCTAACAGGCGCAATGGGGTTGAAATCTCAAACCGGAATAACCCTTAAAAATATTTCGTAGACAAATTCAAATGAAAGACGAACAAGAAAATGCAAAACCATGGCAGTTTTCACGCCGTTTGACAG